>JARBHB010000107.1:0-24532 GCA_029891345.1 Dryococelus australis
TGTCATCATTTTAAGCAAATGTAGTTATTACATTCGTTAAGGCAATTAGTTACTGCGTTCTTCTTTAAAAAATTTTTAAATGTACCCCTCCACTTTAAAGTTTAGTAATAAATATATCCCAAAAACGACAAAAAAGATAAGTGTTCTACTAACTGAATTGAACTGTTTCATCATTTTTAAGCAAATCGTAGTTTTTTACATTCGGTAAGGACAATTTGTACTTGCGTTTCCTTTAAAAATATTAATGTGCATCCACTTTAAAGTTTTTTTAATAAATATATCCCAAAAACGACAAATGATAAAGTTTCACTAAGCGAATTTACTGTTTTTCACAAAATTTTAACAAAACGAGTTATTACTTTGTAAGGCCCAAATTTTTTACTTTCGTTCTTCCTTAAAGTTTGAAGTGTAGGCATACCACTTTTAAAATTAGTAATAAAAAAAATCCCAAAAACGACAAATAAAATCTGTGTTCTATAAACAATTTAACTTTTTTCATCATTTTTAACAAATCGTATTTTTACACTGTAAGGACAAAATTTGTTACTTGCGTTTTTTAAAAGTATTTAAGTGTAGCCCTCCACTTTAAATTAGTTTAATAAAATATCCCCAAAAAGACAAAAAATCAAAGTGTTCTACAAGCTAATTAACGTTTTCCCCATTTTTAAGCAAATCGAGTTTTTACATTGGGTAAGACAATTTGTTTCGCGTTCTTTTAAAGTTTTAATGTAGCATCCACTTTAAAGTTTAGTAATAAAAAAAATCCCAAAAACGAAAAAGAATCATGTTTTTATTTTTCCAATTGAACTTTGTCTCATTCTTAACAAATCGTAATTATTTCATCCTGTAAGGACAATTAGTTTACAGCTTCTTCTTTGAAGTTTAATGTAGCATACCACTTTAAAATTTTTGTAATAAATATATCCCAAAAAAACAAATAAATCAGTTTCTATAGCGAATTTAACTTTTCATCATTTTAAGCAAATCGTAGTTTATTACATTCCGTGTAAAGACAATTAGTTACTTGCGTTCTTCTTAAAAGTATTGAAGTGTAGGCATACCACTTTAAAGTTTAGTAATAAAAAATACCCAAAAACAAAAATAGATTCATGTGTTTCTATTTTGCTGAATTTAACTTTTCATCATTTTTAAGCAAATCGTAAGTTATACAAATTTAAGGACAATTAGTTACTTGCGTTCTTTTAAAGTATTAAGTGTAGCATACCACTTTAAATTTAGTAATAATAATAATTCCCAAAAAGACAAATAAGATCATGTGTTCTAATAAGCGAATTGAACTGTTTCAAACATTTTTAAGCAAATCGTAGTTATTACATTGTGTAAAGGACAATTAGTTACATTTCGTTCTTCTTTGAAGTTTTAAGTGAAGCCCTTCCACTTTTAAAATTTAGTAATAAAATATATCCAAAAACGACAAAAGAGATGCATGTGTTTTTATTTTTCTGAATTGAACTATTTTCATCATTCTTAAGCAAATCGTAATTATTACATCCCTGTAAGGACAATTATTACATGCGTTCTTCTTAGAAGTATTGAATTTTAGCATACCACTTAAAGTTTAGTAATAAATATATCAAAAAACGACAAATAAATACATGTGTTCTACTAAGCTGAATTGAACTGTTTTCATCATTTTTAAGCAAATCGTAGTTATTACATTCGTGTAAAGACAATTAGTTACTTGCTTCTTATAGTATTTAATGTAGATACCACTTTTAAAATTTAGTAATAAAAAATATCCAAAAACGACAAATGAATCAAAGTTTTTCTATAAAAGCTGAATTGAACTTGTCATCATTCTTTAAACAAATCGTAGTTATTACATTCGTTGTAAATACAATAGTTACCCTTTTCTTCTTAAAAGTATTGAATTTTAGCCCTACCCTTTAAAGTTTAGTAAAATATATCCCAAAAACGACAAATGAGATCATGTGTTCTATAAACTGAAATTGAACTATTTTCATCATTTTTAAGCAAATCGTAGTTTTTTACATTCGTGTAAGGAAATTAGTTTTCATGCGTTCTTCTTAAAGTATTGAATGTAGCAACCACTTTAAGTTTAGTAAAAAATATATCCCAAAAACGACAAATAAAATACAAATTTTTCTACTAAGCTGAATTGAACTGTTTCATCATTTTAAGCAAATCGTAGTTATTACATTCGTGAAGGACAATTAGTTACATGCGTTCTTCTTAAAAGTATTGAAGTGTAAGCATACCACTTTAAAGTTTAGTAATAAATATATCCCAAAAACGACAAATGAGATCATGTGTTCTATTTAGCGAATTGAACTTTGTCCCTCATTTTTAAGCAAATCGTAGATTATTTCATTCGTGTAAGGACAATTATTACATGCGTTTCTTCTTAAAGTATTTAATTTTAACATACCACTTTAAAGTTTAGTAATAAATATATCCCAAAAACGACAAATAAGGGTACATGTGTTCTACTAAGCTGAATTGAACTGTTGTCATCAAATTTTAAGCAAATCGTAGTTATTACATTCTGGTAAGGACAATTAGTTACTTTCGTCTTCTTAAAGTATTGAAGTGTAGCATACCACTTAAAAGTTTAGTAATAAATATATCCCAAAAACGACAAAAAGATACATGTGTTCTATAAGCTGAATTGAACTTTTTTCATCATTTTTTTAAGCAAATCGTAGTTATTACATCTGTAAAGACAATTAGTTACTTGCGTTCTTCTTAAAAGTAATTGAAGTGTAGCATACCACTTTTAAAATTTATAATAAAATATATCCCAAAAACGACAAATAGATACATGTGTTCTACTAAGCTGAATTGAAAATGTTGTCACATTTTAAGCAAATCGTAGTTAATTTCATTCCCTGTAAGACAATTAGTTACTTGCTTCTTCTTAAAAGTATTGAAGTGTAGATACCACTTAAAGTTTTGTAATAAATATATCCCAAAAACGACAAATGAGATACATGTGTTCTATTAGCTGAATTGAAACTATTGTCAATCATTCTTAAGCAAATCGTAGATTATTACATTCGTGTAAAACAATTAGTTACTTGCGTTCTTCTTAAAAGTATTTAATGTGTAGGCCCTACCACTTTAAAGTTTAGTTAAAAATATATCCCAAAAACGACAAATAGAATCATGTGTTTTTTAAGCTGAATTGAACTTTGTCATCATTTTAACAATCGTAGTTATACATTCCCTGTAAGGGCAATTAGTTACTTGCGTTCTTCTTAAAAGTAATTGAAGTTAAAGGGATAACCACTTTAAAGTTTAGTAATAAATATATCCAAAAACGACAAATAAGATCATTTTCATAGCTGAATTGACTTTTTTCATCATTTTTAAGCAAAAACGAGTTATTCATTCGGTAAGGAAAATTATTACTTCGTTCTTTTAAAAGTATTTAATGTAGCCATACCACTTTAAAGTTTAAAAATTTTAATAATCCAAAAAAGACAAAAAAATGCAGGGGTTTATAAACTGAATTGAACGTTGTCATCATTTTAACAAATCGTATTATTACATTTGTAAAGGGGCAAATTTGTTACATGCGTTTTTTCTTAGAAATTGAAGTGTACTACCCTTAAATTTAGAATAAATTTTTCCCCAAAAACGAAAAAGTACATGTTTTCACTAAGCGAATTGAACGTTTTAAAAATTTTTTGCAATCGTAGTTTTTTACATTGTGTAAAAAAATTATTTTCTGCGTTCTTTAAAATTTTTAATTTTTAACATCCACTTTTTAAATTTTTTATAAAAATATCCCAAAAAACAAAAAGAAACATGGTTTATAAGCTGAATTGAACTTTTCATCATTTTAAACAAATCGTAGTTTACATTCTTAAACAATTATTACTGGTCTTCTTAAAGTATTGAATGTAGCTAACCACTTTAAAGTTTTGTAATTTAAAATCCCCCAAAAAAAAAAAAAGATGTGTTTTTTTTACCAATTGAAATTTTTACATTTTAAGAAATTATTACACCCTTAAGGGAAAAAGTTAATCCTTTTTTAAAAAGTTATAATTTTTTTTTTTTTTTTTTTTTTTTTTTTTTTTTTTTTTTTTTTTTTTTTTTTTTTTTTTTTTTTTTTTTTTTTTTTTTTTTTTTTTTTTTTTTTTTTTTTTTTTTTTTTTTTTTTTTTTTTTTTTTTTTTTTTTTTTTTTTTTTTTTTTTTTTTTTTTTTTTTTTTTTTTTTTTTTTTTTTTTTTTTTTTTTTTTTTTTTTTTTTTTTTTTTTTTTTTTTTTTTTTTTTTTTTTTTTTTTTTTTTTTTTTTTTTTTTTTTTTTTTTTTTTTTTTTTTTTTTTTTTTTTTTTTTTTTTTTTTTTTTTTTTTTTTTTTTTTTTTTTTTTTTTTTTTTTTTTTTTTTTTTTTTTTTTTTTTTAAAAAAAAAAAAAAAAAAAAAAAAAAAAAAAAAAAAAAAAAAAAAAAAAAAAAAAAAAAAAAAAAAAAAAAAAAAAAAAAAAAAAAAAAAAAAAAAAAAAAAAAAAAAAAAAAAAAAAAAAAAAAAAAAAAAAAAAAAAAAAAAAAAAAAAAAAAAAAAAAAAAAAAAAAAAAAAAAAAAAAAAAAAAAAAAAAAAAAAAAAAAAAAAAAAAAAAAAAAAAAAAAAAAAAAAAAAAAAAAAAAAAAAAAAAAAAAAAAAAAAAAAAAAAAAAAAAAAAAAAAAAAAAAAAAAAAAAAAAAAAAAAAAAAAAAAAAAAAAAAAAAAAAAAAAAAAAAAAAAAAAAAAAAAAAAAAAAAAAAAAAAAAAAAAAAAAAAAAAAAAAAAAAAAAAAATTTTTAAAAAATATCCCCAAAAACGACAAATGAGATACATGTGTTCATTAGCTGAATTGAACTATTTTCAAACATTTTTAAAAAATCGTAGTTATTACATCCTTTAAAAGACAATTAGTTACATGCGTTCTTTTAGAAGTATTGAAGTGTAGGCATACCACTTAAAGTTTAGTAATAAATTTCCCAAAAACGACAAATAAGATACATGTGTTCTACTAAGCTGAATTAACTGTTTTCATCATTTTTAAAGCAAATCGTAGTTATTACATTCGTGTAAGAACAATTAGTTACTTGCGTTCTTCTTAAAAGTAAATTTAAGTGTAGGCATACCACTTTAAAGTTTGTAATAAATATATCCCAAAAACGACAAATAGATGCATGTGTTCTATTTTTCTGAATGAACTTTGTCATCATTCTTAAGCAAATCGTAGTTATTACTTCGTAAGACAATTTGTTACATGTTACTTCTTAATTATTGATGAGTTAAAACCAATTAAAGTTTAGTAATAAAAATACCCCCAAAAAAACAAATAGATACATGTGTTCTATATTGCGAATTGAACTATGTCATCATTCTTTAAACAAATCGAGTTATTACTTCGTGTAAATACAAATTTGTTTCTTCGTACTTCTTTGAATATTGAAGTAGTCATACCACTTTTTAAAGTTTAGTAAAAAAAAAATCCCAAAAACGAAAATGAGATCATGTTTCTACTAAGCTGAATTGAACTGATTTTTCATCATTTTTAACAAATCGTAGTTATTACATTCGTGTAAGGACAATTATTAAAGCGTTTTTTTAAAGTATTGAATTTAACAACCACTTTAAATTTTAAAAAAATATATCCCAAAAACAAAAAATGAGATCATGTTTTTAATTAGCTGAAATTTAATAAATTTTCATCTTTTAAGCAAAACGTTATTATTACATTTTTGTAAGGAAAAATTTTTTTTACTTGCTATTTTTAGAATAATGAAATGTAGGCAAAACCCCCTTTAAAGTTTAGTAATAAATAACCCCAAAAGACAAATAAATACTTTTGTTCTACTAAGCTGAATTTTACTGTTTTCATCAAATTTTTAAAAAATCGAGTTATTTTCATTGGGGTAAGACAATTTGTTTCTTGGTTCTTTTAAAATATTTAAGGTTTTGCCCTTCCCTTTTTAAATTTTAAAATAATAAAAAAAACAAAACGACAAAAAAGTACATGTTTCTATAAACGAATTTAAATTTTTCATCTTTTAAACAAATCTAGATATTACATTCGTTTAAAAACAATTAGTTACTTCGTTTTCTTAAAATAATTTAAGTTAGGGAAATTTTTAATTTTATTAATTTTTAAAAAAAAATAAAATTTTTAAAAAAAACAATTTTTTTTAAAATTTTAATGACTTTTTAAAAAGTTTTTTTTATTAAAAAAATTTTTTTTCCATATTTTTAAAGTTTTTTTAATAAAATTTTTTAAAATTTTTTAAAGTTTTTTTGGGTTTTTAAAATTAAAAAATAAAAATTTTTTAAAAATTTAAACAAAAAAAAATCTTTTAAAATTTTAAAAACATTTTCCTTTTTTTAAAAAATTTTTAAAGGGAAAAATTTTTTTTATAAAATTTTTTTTTTAAAAAAAAAAATTTAATTTTTTATAATTTAAAAAAAAAAAATCTTTTTCCCAAGTTTAAATGGGATAAATTTTTTTTGGAAAATTTAAAAAAAAAATAAATTTTGGTTTTTTAAAAAAAATTAATGTTTACATTTAAAATAAAAAAAATTTTTAAAAAAATTTTTTTTCTTTTTTAAAATTTGTAATTTTTTAAAATTAAGGGTTTTTTTTTCCCCCCAAAAAAAAAAAACAACAAATTTGAATTTGAAAAGTTTCATCAAATTTTAAAAATTTTTTCAACAGCAAAAGTTTTTTTCTAAAAATTAATTTAAAACAATTATTAAATTTTAAAAAAATAATTTGGGGGCTCCTTTTTTGAAGTTTTTAATTTTTAAAAAAACAAAATTAAAATTTTTTTCAAGAAAAAGATTTTTAAAAATTTTTTTCATTTTTTAAAAATTTTTTAATCCTTTTAAAAAAAATTAGTTAGGTCCCAAAGTTTGGGAAAAAATTTTAAAAAATTTTTTGGGGCAATAATTAAGGGTTTTTAAATTTTAATGTTTTAAAAATTTTAAAGTTTTTATTTTTCTTTTTTTAAAAAGAAAATTTTCCTTTTTTTTAAAATTTAATATTTTCCCCAAAAAAAAAAAATTTTTTTGGGGAAAAAAATTTTAACTTTTTTTAAAAATTTTTTTAAGGAAAAATTAATTTTTTTAAAATTTTTTAAAAAACCCTTTTTAAAAAAAAAAAAAAAAAAAAAAAAAAAAAAAAAAAAAAAAAAAAAAAAAAAAAAAAAAAAAAAAAAAAAAAAAAAAAAAAAAAAAAAAAAAAAAAAAAAAAAAAAAAAAAAAAAAAAAAAAAAAAAAAAAAAAAAAAAAAAAAAAAAAAAAAAAAAAAAAAAAAAAAAAAAAAAAAAAAAAAAAAAAAAAAAAAAAAAAAAAAAAAAAAAAAAAAAAAAAAAAAAAAAAAAAAAAAAAAAAAAAAAAAAAAAAAAAAAAAAAAAAAAAAAAAAAAAAAAAAAAAAAAAAAAAAAAAAAAAAAAAAAAAAAAAAAAAAAAAAAAAAAAAAAAAAAAAAAAAAAAAAAAAAAAAAAAAAAAAAAAAAAAAAAAAAAAAAAAAAAAAAAAAAAAAAAAAAAAAAAAAAAAAAAAAAATGTTGTTCTACTAACTGAATTGAACTGTTTTCTCATTTTTAAAACAAAATCGTAGTTAATTAAAATCCTGTAAGACAATTAGTTATTTGCGTTCTTTAAAATATTGAAGTGTAGGCATTTCCCCTTTAAAGTTTAGTAATAAATATATCCCCCAAAAAGACATATGAGAGCATGTGTTTTATTTGTGAATTGAAAATATTGTCATCTTTAAGCAAATCGTATTATTACATAGTTTTAGAACAATTTTGTTACATTTCTTCTTAGAAGTATTGAAGTGTAGGCATAACCCCTTTAAAGTTTGAATAAATATATCCCAAAAAGACAAATAAGATACATTTGTTCTACCAAATGAAAATTTAAACTGTTTTCTCATTTTTTGCAAAAGAGTTATTACATTTGTTTTAAAGGGCAATTAGTTACTTGCGTTCTTAAAAAAAGTATTTAAGTGTAAACATTCCACTTTAAATTTAGTAAATAAATATATCCCAAAACGACAAATGAATGCTGTGTTCTATACTGAATTGAACTTTGTCATCATTCTTAAGCAAATCGTAGTTATTACATTGTTAAGGACAATTATTACATGCGTTTCTTCTTAGAAGTATTGAATTGTAGGCATAAACCCCTTTAAAGTTTAGTAATAAATAATCAAAAACGACAAAAAAAAAAATTAAGTGTTCTACTATGCGAATTGAAATGTTGTCATCATTCTTAAGCAAATGTGTTATTACATTCTTGTAAAGACAATAGTTACTGGTTTCTTCTTAGATTATTGAATGTATTATCCACATTAAAGTTTTGTATAAAAATATCCCAAAAACAACAAATGAGATACATGTGTCTATATGCTGAAATTTAACTATTGTCATTTATTCTTAAGCAAATCGAAATTATTACATTGTAAATACAAATTAGTTACTTTCAATCTTAGAAGTATTGAATTGGGAGTCAACCACTTTAATTTTATTTAAAAAATATATCCCAAAACGCAAATGAATACATGTGTTTATAAGCTGAATTGAACTGATTTCATCATTTTAAGCAAATCGTAGTTATTACATCGTTAAGGACAATTAGTTACATGCGTTTCTTACTTAAAGTATTTTAAGTGTAGGCCCTTCCACTTTAAAATTTAGTAATGTAATATATCCAAAAACGACAAATGATAATGTGTTCTACTAAAAATTTAATTGAAATGTGGCAATCATTCTTAAGCAAATCGTATTTACATCGTGAAGGACAATTAGTTTCAAAGCGTTCTTCTTAGAATTTTGAATGTAAGCAACCCTTTAAAATTTAGTAATAAATATATCACAAAAACGACAAATAAGATTTAAAGGTTCTATAGCTGAATTGAACTTTTGTTTACATTATTAAGCAAATCGTAAGATATTACTTCGTGTAAAAACAATTAATTACTTGCGTTCTTCTTAAAAGATTGAAGTTTAGATCTACCCTTTAAAGTTTAGTATAAATAATCCCAAAAAAAAATAGATACATTTTTCTATAAGCTGAAATTGAAACGGTTTTTTTCCACATTTTAAGCAAAATCGTTAGTTATTACATTCGTGTTAAGCCCCAAATTTGTTACTTGCGTTTTTTCTTAAAAGTATGAAGTGTAGGGATACCACTTTTAAAATTTAGAATAAATATTTCCCAAAAACGCAATAAGATACATTGTTCTAAAAAGCTGAATTTACGTTTTTTCAAAAAATTTTTTAAGCAATCGTAGTTATAATTCGTGTAAAGACAATTAGTTTACTTGCTTCTTTTAAAAGTATTAAGTGTAGGCATTCCACTTTAAAGTTATAATATAAAATAAAATCCAAAAACGACAATGGATCATGTGTTCTATTTTGCTGAATTGAAATGTGCATCATTTTAACAATCGTAAATTTTTAAATCCGTATAAGGACAATTAGTTACATGCGTTTTTTCTTAGAAGATTGAAGTGTAGCATACCACTTTAAAGTTTAGTAATAAATAATCCAAAAAGACAAATAAGATACATGTGTTCTACTAAGATGAATTGAAATTTTCAATCATTTTAGCAAATCGTAGTTATTACATTTGTGTAAAGACAAATTTTGTTATTGCGTTCTTATAAAAGATTAGTTACATTCCATTTAAAGTTTAGTAATGTAATATATCCAAAAACGAAAATGAGAGCATGTGTTCTACTATGAATTGATCTTTGTCATCATTTTCGTAGTTATTACATTGTGTAAGGACAATTGTTACTTTCTCTTCTTAAAAGTATTGAAGTGTAGGGTACCATTTAAATTTTTTTAAAATATATCCCAAAACACTATGAAATGCTGTGTTCTATTTAGCTGAATTGAAAAATTGTCATCATTTTTAAGCAAATGTAGTTATTCATTCGTTTTAAGGACAAATTTTTACATTGCTTATTTTTAAAAATGTATTAATTTCCACTTTAAAGTTTAGTAATAAAATATCCAAAAAAACCAAAAGAATCATGGTTCTATAGTGAATTGAATTTTGTCATCATTTTAAGCAAATCGTAGTTTTTTACATTCGTGTAAGGACAATTACTTACATGCTCTTCTTGAAGTATTGAATTGTAGTCATACCCCTTTAAAGTTTAGTAATAAATATATCCCCAAAAAAGACAAATTAGAATCATGTGTTTTAGCTGAATTGAACTTTGTCATCATTTTTTAAGCAAATCGTAGTTATTACATTCCTTGTAAAGAAAAATTAAATTACATGGTACTTCTTAGATGTATTGAATGTAGTTTAAAAACCACATTAAATTTTGAATAAAATTCCCAAAAACAAAAATAGATACATGTTTCTTTAACTAATTGAACTATTCATCATTCTTAAGCAAATCTAGTTATTACATTCGTGTAAATACAATTAGTTACTTGCGTACTTCTTAAAGTATTGAATTTTAGTCAAAAACCACTTTAATGTTTAAATAAAAAATATATCACAAAACGACAAATGGTAAGTGTTCTATAACTGAATTGAACTATTTCATCATTTTAAGCAATTTGTAAGTTATTACATTCGTTAAATAATTAGTTACTTTGGGTTTCTTATTAAAAGTATTAAGTGTAGCATACCATTTTAAAAATTTAGTAATAATTATATCTCAAAAAAGACAAAAGAGATACATGTTTATAGCTAATTGACTTTTGTCATCATTTTAAGCAAATCGAGATATTACATTGGGAGAAATATTACAAAGGCCTTTAAAAGGAAATGTAGGCATCCACTTTATTTATTATAAATATATATAAGACAAAAGTATTCATGGTTTTATTTAGAAATTGAATTTGTCATCATTTAGCAAAAAGTAATTAAATCCGTTAAGGAAATAATTAAACTTTTCTAAAGGAAAATGTAGCATCCATTTAAAGTTTTGTAAAAAATTTTAAAAAAATAAGTTACATTGTTCTTCTAAACTAAATCGTTTTTTTTTACAATCGTGTTTTAATTTAAATTAGTACTTTCGTCTTTTTAAAAGTATTGAAGTGTAGATACCACTTTAAAGTTTAGTAATAAAATATCCCAAAAAAACAAGAGATGCATGTTTCTATTAGCTGAATTGAACTATTTTCATCATTTTAAGCAATCGTAGTATTTAAACTGAAGACAATTAGTTACATGGTCTCTAGAGTATTGAATGTAGTCTACCACTTAAAGTTTAGTAATAAAATATCCCAAAAACGACAAATAGATATGGTTCTATAGCTGAATTGAACTATTTCATATTTTAGCAAATCGTAGTTATTACATTCTGTAAACAATTTACTGCGTATTCTTAGAAGTATTGAATTGAATACCACTTTAAAGTTTAGTAAAAAATATATCAAAACGACAATGAGTACATGTGTTTCTTAGCTGAATTGAACTATTTCATCATTTTAAGCAAATCTAGTTTTCATCGTGTAAGACAATTATTACATGTCTTCTGAGTATTGAATGAGATACCACTTAATTTGTAATAAAAACCCAAAACAAAAAGATACATGGTTCTATAGCTAATGAAAATTTCATCATTTTAGCAAATCGTAGTTATTACATTGTAAAAATTAGTTACTTGCGTATCTTGAGTATAATTGAGCATACACTTAAGTTTAGTAAAAATATATCCCAAAACGAAAAAGTACATGTTTCATAGCGAATGACTTTTCATCATTTTTAGCAAATCGTATTATACATCGTGTAAGACATTATTACTCGTTCTTTAAAGTATTGAGTGTACATACACTTTAAGTTTAGTAAAAAATATCCAAACGACAATAGATACATGTTTTATAAACTGAATTGTACTTTTCATCATTTTAAGCAAATGTAGTTATTACTCGTGTACGAAATTATTACTTCGTCTTCTTAAAGTATTGAATGTATCATACCACTTTAAGTTTAGTAAAAATAATCCCAAAAAGACAAATAGATACATGTGTTCTTTTGCTGAATGAACATGCATATTTAAGCAATCGTATTATTACTTCGTGTAGACAATTATACATCGTACTTCTTAGAAGTATAATTGTAGTCAACCACTTTAAAGTTTAGTAATAATATATCCCAAAAACGACAAATGAGATACATGTGTTCTATTTAGCTGAATTGAACTATTCCCTCATTTTAAGAAATCGAGTTATACATCGTGTAAGGACAATTATTACATGCGTCTTCTTAGAAGTATTGAATGTAGCATACCACTTTAAAGTTTAGTAATAAATTTCCCAAAAACGACAAATAGATACATGTGTTCTATAGCTGAATTGAACTTTTCATCATTTTTAAAAATCGTAGTTATTACATCGTGTAAGACAATTAGTTACTTGCGTTCTTCTTAAAGTATTGAAGTGTAGGCATACCACTTTAAAGTTAGTATAAATTTCCCAAAAACGACAAATAGATCATGTGTTCTATTAGCTGAATTGAACTTTTCATCATTTTAAGCAAATCGTAGTTATTACATTCTGTAAGACAATTAGTTACTTGGTCTTCTTAAGTATTGAATGTAGATACCACTTAAAGTTTAGTAAAAAATATCCCAAAAACGACAAATGAATCATGTGTTCTATTAGCTGAATTGAACTATTGTCATCATTCTTAAGCAAATCGTAGTTATTACATTTGTAATACAATTAGTTATTGTACTTCTTAGAGTATTGAATGTAGTATACCACATTAAAGTTTAGTAATAAAAATATCCCAAAACGACAAATGAGATACATGTGTTCTATAGCTGAATTGAACTGATTTCATCATTTTAAGCAAATCGTAGTTATTACATTCGTGTAAAACAATTAGTTACTGCGTACTTCTAGAAGTATTGAATTTATCATACCACTTTAAGTTTAGTAAAAAAATATACAAAAACACAAATGAGATACATGTGTTCTAAGCTGAATGAACTATTGTCATCATTTTAAGCAAATCGTATTATTACATCGTGTAAGACAATTATTACATGCGTCTTCTTAGAAGTATTGAATTAACATACCACTTTAATTTAGTAATAAATATATCCAAAAACGAAAATAGATACATGTGTTCATAGCTGAATTGAATTTTCATCATTTTTAAGCAAAATCGTAGTTATACATTCGTGTAAGACAATTATTTACTGCGTCTTCTTAAAGTATTGAAGTGTACATACCACTTAAAGTTTAGTAAAAATAATAACAAAAAGACAAATGATACTGTGTTCTATTAGCTGAATTGAACTATTTCATCATTCTTAAGCAAATCGTAGTTATTACATTGTGTAAGACAATTATTACTTCGTCTTTTAAAAGTATTAATGTAGCATCCACTTTAAAGTTTATAATAAATATATCAAAAACGACAAATAGATACATGTGTTCTATTAGCTGAATGAACTTTGTCATCATTTTAACAAATCGTAGTATTACATTCGTTAAGACAATTATTACTGCTCTTCTTAAAGTATTGAATGTAGCATACCACTTAAAGTTAGTAATAAATATATCCCAAAAAGACAATAGATACTGTGTTCTACTAGCTGAATTGACTTTTCATCATTTTTAAAGCAAATCGTAGTATACATTCGTGTAAGGACAATTAGTTTACTGCGTTCTTTTAAAAGTATTAATGTAGCATACCACTTAAAGTTTAGTAATAAATATATATCCAAAAACGACAAATGAATGCATGTGTTCTATATAGCTGAATTGAATTTGTCATCATTCTTAAGCAAATCGTAGTTATTACATTCTGTAAGACAATTAGTTACATTCGTCTTCTAGAAGTATTAATGTAGTCATCCACTTTAAAGTTTAGTAATAAATATATCCAAAAACGACAAATGAGATAATGTGTTCTACTAAACTGAATTGAACTGTTGTCATCATTCTTAAGCAAATCGTAGTTATTACATTCGTGTAAGGACAATTATTACATGCGTCTTCTTAGAAGTTGAATTTAGCATACCACTTTAAGATTAGTAATAAATATATCCAAAAACGACAAATAGATACATGTGTTCTACTAAGCTGAATTGAACTGTTGTCATCATTTTAAGCAAATCGTAGATATTACATTCTGTAAGACAATTGTTATTTCGTTCTTCTTAAAGTATTGAAGTGTAGGCATACCACTTTAAAGTTTAGTAATAAATATATCCCAAAAAGACAAATAAGATACATGTGTTCTACTAAGCTGAATTGAACTGTTTTCATCATTTTTAAGCAAATCGTAGTTATTACATCGTGTAAGACAATTAGTTACTTGCGTTCTATTAAAAGTATTTAAGTGTAGCCATTCCACTTAAAGTTTAGTAATAAGTATATATATCTCAAAAACGACAAATAAGATGCATGTGTTCACTAAGCTGAATTGAACTGTTGCATCATTACTTAACAAATCGTAGTTATTACATTGTGTAAGGACAATTAGTTACATGCGTTCTTCTTAGAAGTTTTGAATTGTAGGCATACCACTTTAAAGTTTAGTAATAAATATATCCCAAAAGACAAATAGATCTGTGTTTATACTGAATTGAACTTTCACATTTTAACAATGTATATTCATTCTTAAGACATTTTACTGCGTTCTTTAAAGATTTAAAAATGTTTTTTTTTTTTTTTTTTTTTTTTTTTTTTTTTTTTTTTTTTTTTTTTTTTTTTTTTTTTTTTTTTTTTTTTTTTTTTTTTTTTTTTTTTTCTTAAGAAGTATTGAATTTTAGCATACCCCTTTAAAGTTTAGTAATAAATATATTTCCCCAAAAAAGACAAATAAAATACATGTGTTCTATAAGCTGAATTGAACTTTGTCATCAATTTTAAGCAAAACGTAGATTATTACATTCTGTAAGAAAATTAGTTACTTGCGTTCTTCTTAAAAGTATTTAAGTGTAGCATACCACTTTAAAGTTTTAGTAATAAATATACCCAAAAACGACAAATAGATACATGTGTTCTACTAAGCTGAATTGAACTGTTTCATCATTTTTTTAAACAAATCGTAGTTATTACATTCGTGTAAGGGGGGCAATTAGTACTTGCGTCCTTATTAAAAGTATAAAATGTAGCATTCCACTTTTAAAATTTAAGTAATATATATATATCCCAAAAACGACAAATAAGATCATGGTTTCTACTAAGCTGAATTGAACTGTTTTCATCATTTTTAAGCAAATCGTAGTTATTACATTCGTGTAAGGAAAAATTAGTTACTTGCGTTCTTCTTAAAAATATTGAAGTGTAGGCAAAAACCACTTTAAAGTTTTTGTAATAAATATATCCCAAAAACGACAAATGAGATGCATGTGTTCTATTTTTAGCTGAATTGAACTATTGTCATCATTCTTAAGCAAAATCGTAATTATTACATCCGTGTAAGGACAATTAGTTACATGCGATTCTCTAGAAGTATTTAAGTGGAGGCATAAACCCCTTTAAAAATTTAGTAATAAATATATCCCAAAAAGACAAATAAGATAAAATGTGTTCTACTAAGCTGAATTGAACTGTTTTCATCATTTTTAAGCAAATCGTAGTTATTACATTCGTGTAAAGGGCAATTACTTACATGCGTCTTCTTAGAAGTATTGAATTGTAACATACCACTTTAAAGTTTAGTAATAAATATATCCAAAAACAAAAATGGATACATGTGTTCTATTTTTCTGAATTGAACTATTGTCATCATTTTAAGCAAATCGTAGTTTTTTACATTCGTGTAAACAATTATTACTGCGTACTTCTTAGAAGTATTGAATGTAGCAAAACCACTTTAAAGTTTAGTAAAAATAAAATCCCAAAAACGACAAATGAGATCATGTGTTTCTATAAACTGAATTGAACTATTTCATCATTTTTAAGCAAATCGTAGTTATTACATTGTGTAAGGACAATTAGTTACATGCGTTCTTTTAAAAGTATTTAAGTGTAGGCCCTACCACTTTAAAGTTTAGTAATAAAATATACCCAAAAACGACAAATAAGATACATGTGTTCTATAGCTGAATTGAACTTTGTCATCATTTTAAACAAATCGTAGTTTTTACATTCGTGTAAGAAAAATTAGTTACATTGCGTTCTTCTTAAAAGTATTTAAGTGTAGGCATACCACTTTAAAGTTTAATAAAAATATATCCCAAAAACGACAAATAAGATTCATTTTGTTCTACTAAGCTGAATTGAACTGTTGTCACATTTTTTAAGCAAATCGAAGTTATTACATTGTGTAAAGGGCAATTAGTTACATGCGTTTCTTCTTAGAGTATTGAAGTGTAGCAACCCCTTTAAAGTTTGTAATAAAATAAAATTTCCCCAAAAACGACAAATAAGATACATGTGTTCTACTAAGCTGAATTGAACGTTGTCATCATTTTAAGCAAAATCGTAGTTATTACATTCGTTAAGAAAAATTAGTTACTTGCGTTCTTCTTAAAGTATTGAATTGTAGCATACCACTTTAAAGTTTAGTAATAAAAAATATCCAAAAACGACAAATAGATCATTTTTTCTATTTTTCGAATTTAACTATTTTACATTTTTAACAAATCGTGTTATACTCGTGTAAGAAATTGTTACTGCTTCTTTTAAAGTATTAATTACATACCCCTTTAAATTTTTGTAATAAATATATCCCAAAAACCCAAATAAAATAATGGTTCTATAAATGAAATTAACTTTTTTATCATTTTAAAAATGTAGTTATTACATTCGGTAAGAACAATTAGTTACTTGCTTCTTCTTAAAAGTATTGAAGTGTAGGCATACCACTTTTAAAATTTTTATTATAAATATATCCCAAAAACGACAAAAGAGATGCATGTGTTTTATTAGCTGAATTGAACTATGTCATCATTCTTAAGCAAATCGTAATATACATCCGTGTAAGGACAATTAGTTTTCATGCGTTCTTCTTAGAAGTATTGAAGTGTAGGCATACCACTTTAAAGTTTAGTAATAAATTTTTCCCAAAAACGACAAATAAAATACATGTGTTTCAACTAAGCTGAATTGAACTGTTTTCATCATTTTTAAGCAAATCGTATTATTACATTCGTGTAAGGGAAAAATTAGTTACTTGCGTTCTTCTTAAAAGTATTGAATGTAGGCATACCACTTTAAAGTTTAGTAATAAATAAATCCCAAAAAAACAAATGAGATCATGTGTTCTATTTAGCTGAATTGAACTATTGTCATCATTTTTAAGCAAATCGTAGTTATTAACATTCTTTTAAACATTAGTTACTGGTCTTTTAAGATTAATGTAAATTTTCCACTTAAAGTTTAGTAATAAAAAACCAAAAAAAGACAAATGAGATCATGGTTCTATAAAACTGAAATTTAACTTTTCATCATTTTTAAGCAAATCGTAGTTTTTTACATTTTGTAAAACAATTTTTACTTGCGTCTTCTTAAAATATTGAATTTTAACATTAAAACCCCTTAAAGTTTTTTTAAAAAATATCCCCAAAAAGACAAAAAAATCATGTGTTCTATAACTGAATTGAAATTTTCATCATTTTTAAGCAAATCTAGTTTTTTACATTCGTGTAAGGACAATTATTACTGCGTTCTTCTTAGAAGTATTTAATGAGTAAACACTTTTAAAATTTAGTAATAAATAAATCCCCAAAAAAAAATAAAATACGTGTTCTATAAAACGAATTTAAAATTTCATCATTTTTAAGCAAAAACGTATTTTTACATTTCCCTGAAGGGCAAATTTTACGCTCTTCTTAGAAGTATTGAATGATCTACCACTTTTTAAATTTAGTAATAAATATATCCCAAAAACGACAAAAATACATGGTTCTATTTTGCGAAATTTAAAATTTTTCATCATTTTTAAACAAAATCGATTATTAATTCGTGTAAACAATATTTTCTTTCGTTCTTCTTAAAATTTAATGTACATTAAAATTTAAGTTTATAAAAAATATATCCCCCAAAACGACAAAAAGATACATGTTTCTATAAACTGAATTTACTTTTCTCATTTTTAAGCAAATCGTAGTTATTTCATTCGTTAAGACAATTATTACTTCGTTCTTTTAAAGTATTTAATGTAACATACCATTTTAAAAATTTAGTAAAAAATATATCCCAAAAACGAAAAAAATGAATACATTTTCTATTTAGCTGAAATTTAACTATTTACATTTTTTAAGCAAATCGGTTTTTTACATTCGTGTAAGACAATTATACTTCGTCTCTTAAAGTATTGAATTTTAATAAACCCCTTTAAAGTTTATAAAAAAATTTCCCAAAAAAAGAAAAAGAGAACAGTGTTTTTTTTAGCTGAATTAACTATTTTCACATTTTTAAAAATCGTATTATTACATCCCTGTAAGGACAAATTTTTACAGCTTTTTTTTTTAAAGTATTGAATGTAGCATACCACTTTAAAGTTTTGTAATAAAAATTTTTTCCCAAAAAGACAAATAGATCATGTGTTTTAATTTTTCTGAATGAACTTTTCATCTTTTAAAAATCGTATTATTACTCGGGAAAGACAATTATTACTGGTTCTTTTAAATATTGAATGTAGATACACTTTTAAAATTTTTGTAATAAAAAATTCCCCAAAAAAAAAAAAAAATAATCATGTTTCTAAAGCTGAATTTAACTTTGCACATTTAAGCAAATCGTAGTTATTAAAATTCTGTAAAACAATTTGTTACTTGTCTTTTTAAAAGTATTGAAGTAATACCATTTTTAAATTTAGTAAAAAATTCCCAAAAACGCAAATGAATCATGGGTTTTTTATTTTGCGAATTGCTATTTCACATTTTTAAGCAAATCTATTTATTTTCATTCTGTAAAAATTATTACGGTACTTTTTAGAAATTGAATGTAGATACCCTTAAAGTTTAGTAATAAAAATATCCCAAAAAAGACAAATAAAATACGTGTTTTTAAAAGCTGAATTAATTTTTCATCATTTTAAGCAAATCGAAGTTTTTTACAATTTTAAAACAATTATTTCTTTCGTCTTTAAAGTATTAATTTTAGCAACCATTTAAAAGTTTATTTTTAAAAAAATATCCCAAAAACGAAAATAAAATACATTTTTCATTTTTCTGAATTTAAATTTTCATCATTTTTAACAAATCGTAAATTAATCGTTAAGACAATTTTTTTTTGCGTTTTCTTTTTAAAGTATTTAATTACTCCACTTTTTAATTTTGTAAAAATATATCCCAAAAAGAAAATAAAAATACTTGTTTTTAAAAGAGAAATTGATTTTTCACATTTTTAAGCAATCGTAGTTATTACATTCGTGTAAGGGCAATTATTACTGCGTCTTTTAAAAGTATTAAGTGTACAACCACTTTTAAAATTTATAAAAATATATCCCAAAAAAGACAAATAAAAACTTTGTCTATAAACTGAAATTTAACTTTTTCACTTTTAAGCAAATCGTGTTATTACATTGTGTAAGGGCAATTATTAAATTCGTTCTTTTAAAAATATTAATTAGCCCTTCCATTTAAAGTTTATAAAAAAAACCCCAAAAAACAAATAGATAATGTTTCTATAAAAGAATTGAACTTTTTCATCATTTTTAAAAAAAAAACGTAGTATTTCATTCGGGAAAAAAAAATTATTACTCTCTTTTTAAATTTGAATGTAGGCATACCACTTTAAAGTTTAGTAATAAAAAATACCCAAAAAGACAAATAAAAACTGTTTTCTTTAGCTAATTGAACTTTTTCATCATTTTTAAAAACGTAGTTTTTACATTCGTGTAAGGACAATTTGTTACTGCGTTCTTTAAAAGTATTAAGTGTACAACCCCCTTTAAAGTTTATAATAAATTTCCCCCAAAACGACAAATAAATCATGTGTTCACTAAGCGAATTGAACGTTTCAATAATTTTAAGCAAACGTATTTTTTACATTCGTGTAAGGCAATTAGTTACTTTCGTTCTTCTTTAAAAATTTAAGTTAATTCCCTTTAAAAATTTGTAATAAATTTTATCCCCCAAAAAAGCAAATAGATAAGGTTTTTATAAAAGAATTGAACTTTTCATCTTTAAGCAAATCGTAGTTATTACATTCCGGAAGGGAAAAATTTGTACTGGTTCTTTTAAAGTTTTAATGTAGATCCACTTTAAAAATTTATAATAAAATATCCAAAAACGCAAATAAATCTGTTTCTATAACTTTTAATTTAACTTTGTCAATTTTAAACAAAAACGTAGTTATTCATTTGTAAAACAATTAGTTTTTGCTCTTCTTAAAGTTTGAATGTAGATAAACCCCTTTTTTAAATTTTGAAAAAATTATCCCCAAAAAACAAAAAGATCATGTTTTATAAACTGAAATTTAACTTTTTCAATTTTTTAACAAATCGTATTATTACATTTGTGTAAAGGGCAATTATTCTGCTTTTTTTTTAAAGTATTAATTTAACCCCCTCCACTTTTAAATTTAGAATAAATATATCCCAAAAAAGAAAATAGATCATGTGTTCTAAAGCTGAAAATTTAAATTTTTTATCATTTTTTAACAAATCGAGTTATTAATTGTTAAGACAATTTTTCATGCGTTCTTTTAGAAGTTTTGAATGTAGGGATCCCCCTTTTAAAGTTTATAATAAATATATCCCAAAAAAACCAAAAAAGATCTGTGTTTAAAAGCTGAATTGAACTTTCATCTTTTTAACAAATCGTATTATTACATTGTGTAAAAACAATTATACGCTTTTTTTTAAAAGTATTAATGTACCCACTTTAAAAATTTATAATAAAATTATCCCAAAAAAGACAAATAAAATCATGTTTTTTAAAAAATTGAACTGTTTTATCATTTTAAACAAATCGAGTTTTTACATCTTAAAGACAATTATTACTTTTCGTTTTTTTTAAAAGATTGAAGTGTAGGCATACCACTTTAAAGTTTAGTAATAAATATACCCAAAAAAAACAAAGAAATCATGGTTTTTATAACTGAATAAAATTTTTCATCTTCTTAAGCAATCAAATTTTACATTTTGAAACAATTAGTTCTCGTTTTTCTTAAAGTTTTTAATGTAGGCATAATTTAAGTTTAATAAAAATATATCCCAAAAAACAAATAGATCATTGTTTTTTTTAGCGAATTGAACTTTTCATCATTTTAAGCAAATCGTTTATTTTCATTTTGGTAAGACAATTAATTACTGGGGTTTTTTTAAAGTATTAAGTGAGCATCCACTTTTAAAATTTTAATAAATATATCCCCAAAAAACAAAAAAGATCATGTGTTCACTAAGGAATTGAACTGTTTTTCAAAACCTTTTAAGCAAATCGTATTTTTTAATTCTGTAAAGACAATTATTACTTTTCGTTCTTTTAAAAATTTTAAAAATTTCCCTTCCACTTTAAAGTTTTGTAATAAATATATACCAAAAACGACAAATAATGCATGTTTCACAACTGAATTGACTGTTTTCATCATTTAACAAACGTAGTTATTTCTTCGTGTAAGAAAAATTAGTTACTTGCGTTTCTTTAAAATATTAAGTGTAGGCTACCATTAAAGTTAGAATAAAATATCCCAAAACGCAATGAGATGCTGTGTTCTATTAGCTGAATTGAACTTTGTCACATTTTTAAGCAAACGTAGTTATTTCATCCGTGAAGGAATTATTACATCGTTCTTCTTAAAGATTGAAGTGAGGCATACACTTTTAAAGTTTAGTAATAAATAACCCAAAAAAAAGACAAAAAAGATACATGTATTTTCGAAATTTTAACCTTTTTTCAACATTTTCCCTTTAAACAAATCGAAATTAAATTTCATTTGTGTAAATACAATTATTTTCTTGGGGTACTTTTTAGAATTTTTGAAAATTTTAATCCCTACCCCCTTTTAAAAGTTTAGGGAAAAAATATATCCCAAAAACGAAAATGAGATACATGGGGTTTTCTTCTAAGCTGAATTTAACTGATTTCCCTCAATTTTTTTAAACAAAACGTAGTTATTACATTCGGGGTAAGGACCCAAAATTACTTGGTTTTTTATTTAAATATTTTAAAATGTAGCCATACCATTTTAAAAATTTAAATAAAAATAAAATTTTATCTCAAAAACGGAAAAATTTAGATACTTTTTTTTATTTAAACTGAATTGAAAAATATTGTCATCCCTTCTTAAGCAAATCTTAAATTACATTCGGGTAAAACAAAATTAAATTTCGTTTTTCTTAAAATATTGAATGTATGCCCTAACCCCCTTTAAAAATTTTAAATTATTTAAAAATCCCCCAAAAAAACAAAAGAGGGTGCATGTTTTTTTATTTAGCGAAATTTTAACTATTGCCCCCATTCTTTAAACAAATCGAATTAATTTCATCCCTGTAAAGGGCAATTATTTTTCATGCGTTTTTTCTAGAAGTATTGGGAAATGAGGCATCCCCTTTTAAAATTTTGTAATAAAAATTTTTTTTCCCAAAAAAAAGACAAAAAAAAACATTGTTACTACTAACGAATTTTTAACTTTTTTCATCATTTTTTAAGGGGAAAACGAAATTATTACCTTCGGTAAGAACAAATTTGTTAATTGCGTTCTTCTTAAAAAATATTGAAGTGTGGGAATCAACCTTTTAAAATTTTTAATAAAAATAAACCCCAAAAAAGACAAATGAGATTCAAAGTGTTCATTTAGCTGAAATTTAAATATTGGGCATCATTTTAAAACCAAAACGAAATTTTTTACATTCCTGTAAATACAAATTTTGTTTCTTGCGTACTTTTTAAAGTATTTAATTGCTCATACCACTTTAAAGTTTTGTAATAAATAAATCCCAAAAAAACAAAAAGATACAAAGGTTACTACTAAGCTGAATTGACCGTTTCATCCCTTTTAAGCAAATCGTAGTTATTACATTCGTGTAAGGGCAATTATTTTCCCTTTCGTACTTCCCTTTGAAGTATTCAAATTTGGGGTCTACACCCTTTTAAAATTTTGTAATAAAATTTCCCAAAAACGAACAAATAGATAATTGGGGGTATTTAGGGTGAATTGAAAAATTTTCCCTCATTTTTAAAACAAATCCCTACTTTTACCCGTTTAAGGACAATTTAAATTCAAAGCCCTTTTTTCTTAGAAATTTTAAGTGTAGGCCAAAACCACCTTTTTAATTTTGTAATAAATAAACCCAAAAACGACCCAAAAAAAACAAGTGTTCAATAAAACTGAAAATTTTAAATGTTTTTTATCATTTTTTTAAAACAAATCGTAGGGATTACATTCGTGTAAGAACAATTATTACTTTCGTTCCCTTCCCTTTAAAAGTATTGAAGTGTAAAGGGATACCACTTTAAAAAATTTTGTAATAAATTAAAAATCCCAAAAAAGACAAAAGAGATGCATTGGTTTTTTTTTACTGAATTTTAACTATTGTCAAACATTCTTAAGCAAATTTGAAATTTTACATTCTTTTTAATGACAATTGTTACATGGGGTACTTCTTTAAAAGTATTAATGTAGTTAACCACATTAAAAATTTAGTAAAAAAAATATCCCCAAAAAAGACAAATAGATAGTGGGTTTTATATAGCTGGAAAATTGGGAAAAATTTTCATCAAACTTAAGCAAATCGTAGTTTTTTACCTTTTTGTGTAAGGGCCATTGTTACATGCGTTTTCTTTTTTAAAAGGGTTTTTAAGTTTAAAGGGATACCACTTTAAAGTTTAGTAAAAAAATATATCACAAAAACGACAAATTAAAATACAAAGTGTTTCTACTAAGCGAATTGAAAAAGTTGTCACATTTTTAAAACCCAAAACGAAAATATTACATTCTGGGAAGAACAATTAGTTAATTTTCGTTCTTTTTAAAAGTAAATTGGGAAATTAGACAACCACTTTAAAATTTGTAAAAATTTTATCCCAAAAAAGACAAAAATGATACATGGGGTTCACTAAGCGAATTGAAAATTTGTCATCAATTTTTTAAACAAATCGGAAATTTTTTACATTCCCTGAAGGCCAATTTTTTACTTTTCGTTCTCTGAAAAGTATTTTAAGTGTAGGGATACCACTTTAAAGTTTTGTATAAATATATCCCAAAAACGACAAATAAGAACATGTGTTCTACTAAGCTGAATTGAACTGTTTTCATCATTTTAAGCAAATCGTAGTTATTACATTCGTGTAAGGACAATTAGTTACTGCGTCTTCTTAGAAGTTTGAAAGTTGAACCACACTTTAAAGTTTAGTAATAAAATATCCCAAAAAAAAGACAAATGAGATCATGTGTTTTATTTAGCTGAATTGAACTATTGTCTCATTCTTAACAAATCGTATTATTACATTCCTGTAAAACCAAATTTGTTACATTTCGTTCTTCTTAGAAGTATTGAATGTAGCATACCACTTTAAAGTTTAGTAAAAATATATCCCAAAAAGACAAATAAATACATTGTTTCACTAAGCTGAATTGAACTGATTTCATCATTTTTAAGCAAATTTGTAGTTATTACATTCGTGTAAGGGCAATTATTACTTGCGTTCTTCTTAAAAGTATTTAAGTTAAAACCAC
>JARBHB010000108.1:0-24494 GCA_029891345.1 Dryococelus australis
AAACTTAAAATAAATTTTTGAGTAATATTTCGTTTATAACCACTATGTAAAAAAAGAACCGAAATTAAATACAATTTAAATGTACATCAAATTGCGGCTGCTATTGTGCCTCTTAAAATCGTCTCATAAACCTTCTCTGCACATAACTGGAGACATTATTGTGAAAACCGTACTGGAGTACTCACTGTAATGTTGGCAGATAATTACACAAAGTGGTCTAAAGTCTTAACATCTTATTAAAACGCACATAAAAATTTTATTTCGCATTCAATATTTTGCCTTAAGATTTATATTCATTTGGGTATGAATTGGCGAAATTTTAACACTTTTGAAATGCTACTAGAATGACGCACGAAAAATACTCGTTATATTAAGAGTATTCTAAAATATTTGTGCGCTTAGTGAAGGATAAACTGTGAACTGAAAGAATAGACTAATCTGGGGTTTTAAAGTTCTCATATAACTACTAACCATCTATGTCTATATATGTTAATGCAGTAAAGATAAATCAAGTGCAATGTACCCCGATATCCTTCGCAGCCTTCACATCCTCCTTGTACAAGTGATAAAGAGTCGGCAGCTGCGTCAGCTGTCTCATTCGTCCCATGTGAGTGGAACAGGTTCATATGCTCTCTCTCCCTTGCCTGCTTTTGAACAGCAACACGTCTTCAGTCAGCCACTATACTGTGCTTTTATAACAAAGAAATATTTATTACCGAAATATTAATAAACTTGCAGAAACTGAGCCAGTCGTATGGATGGAGTTTTGTTTTTTCGGTGTTCGAGGACATAAAACGCTGGAGTGCTAAGCGCGTCACATTCTCTTATATCAGAAGCCACATCGCCAGAGAATTACTAAAGGTCATTGTATAATTCTTTTCCATGAAACAAAATTGGTAATGCAAAGTCGACAGTGATAGAGAATTAGATGTTTACTGTCATCAGAGCCAAATGTATTAAACGCATTTCAAATAAATTACAACTAAAATTATTGTGTAGTTCATAAGTAAAATCATTGTTTCTGAAGACGTGCAAACGTTTTAACATCATGCGCAGCTTGACACTTAAGAAAACTTGTTTAATTATGACTGTACATATTCTCGTTGAAATTATATACACCTATGTTAACAAGTATAGTAGCCCATTAAATGTTTGTATAAATCAATTTTAAAAAATGTCAGCATGTTTTGTAATTAACTTTCAAAATACACCAAAATCCCCCAAAAATAAGTCCGACAGACATCTTTATTAAAATATTTGGCAATTTTATTAACTAGTTTGATAAATATATCTTATTTATAATGTATATCACATATTATATATAACAGGTAGACGATCTTTTTACGTCTGTCTGTCTGTCAAACTTTAATACCACTAAGTCCCTTGAAAATCAACAGAAGCTCTTCAAATTTTTCAGAGCGAATCCTCAGTGTAAAATACAGGTCAAGTTCAAATTTCAACAAGATCAGAATATGCAATCATTATATTTTACCCTAAAAACCAATTTCTTAATTACTTTTTCCTTATGAAAAGTTTGTATTAATGCATAGAAAATATTGCATAGAGATATGAAGGTAATGGAATGTAATTTTTGTTTACTTTAAATGTAATAACATATCATGTTTGAAAATAATATACATTTATAAACATTTAAATTTGTTTGCGATCGTACTTTTTTCGTGCGAAATTTTGGTGCGAATTAATCCAGAAGGTACTTTAATATGGTGTTTTGATTAAAATTCTAGTTGATATATATTTCAAAACGGCTAACTAAAATGATATAAATTTCTACAGTCAGCGTAAACAAGAATGAAAACTAGAGTATCAAGCTAGGCTTAAATAAGATTAAATGCTCCATAACTCTGAGAAGTAACAGAAAATGTGCCGAGGCAGTAATTTGGAAAATAAATAGTTTGCCAAATTGAAATTACTTAATTCACGCTGTCTGTATTAGTGAAATTCGTATCGTAATACTACCCATTCGTTTCGGCAGGCTGTGAAATCAGATGTTTTCTAAATGTTTACTTCCAGTTGACTCTTGCTTACAAAACAAAGAACAAAATGGTATGAACCAAGAATTATCTTTACAGTGGCCTAGGTATTAACAGCATAGAAAGCTTGTTAAGAAAAATAGATTACTGTTCTGCAGGAATGCCATAAAGGCCTGAAATATGGCCGCCTTTTAAATATTAAGTGCCATATCAGGGAGTGGAGCGGTACATGACGAAAATAAACCAACAATTTGGAGAGCGTCAATCACCAAACACATTATGAACAGAATATTTTTTGCTATGGAGAATCACTCTTTTTTAAAGCTTTGTAACAAAAATCACGCTCTCGAAAAATTTATAGATAGAAAAATTGTCTTTTCATATTTATATATAATCTCAATTAAATAATAAAATAAATAAATTTAATTCCTTAATTTATATAAAGTTATTTGAAATACACGCATCTATTACATACAAAGTACAACTGCCTGCCCCTACTTTTAACACATATTGTGCAGAGTTAATGTTTGTGAGAAAATGTTGATACCATCCTCAATTATGTGTACTTAAAATCCTTATCACTGGGTTTATAGCTACTAGCTACAGTCACTAAATTTTCGCCTCCTACTTACATAAATACGATCAAACTTTCCACTACCATAAATAAAAATCGTTCCCAATGTCTGTCAGTCGCGCACAAGGTCCCAGTTTCATACATTCCAGTGATCGTATCGTATCGTATCGGTTCTCAAGACCTCGTTGTTAAGAGCAGCCAAAATCTTTAGCTCCACTTTAAATGATCGTACGCTGCACTCGGCGCTGTCGCCCGTGGTTCCTATGATCCGGCATTAATGGCCATTCATAACTGGCGACACAATTTATATCCTACCCCATCTCTCAGTGTTAAGTGGAAGCCCAAAGGTAGTACGGGAACTAATCGCATCTTAACGCGGACACCTTAGGTAGAGGAACGCCGCGGCATATAAAGACGAGATGGCCTGGTCTTGAAGCTCCTTCACACCTCGAAATGTGTCACTATTCTGAAAAAAAAAAAAACGAAAAAAAAAAAGGAGATTTGGATTGTATTTATTTCTTTGCAGGAAGTGGCGTGTATTATTCCAATATGATAGTTGGCCATACGTCTAGTAATTAACGTACCTAAAGTATCTCGCCTCTTAAAGATATATTTAATTAAACTCCAAAAATCATTCATGCAAATGTTTTGAATCTATGATATTTACTTAGTTCGGCCAACTACATGGTCATTAATTTGTTAGATATGGCTTTAAGCACATCAGCAACTTTGGAAAATTCATACAAATACTGTGTTAATAAGGTAAATCCAAACTTCCAGAATGGGGATGAAAATAATTATTGCACTAACTTTTTTAATAGTTGCAATAAAACAGCTGAGATGAATTTTTATTTTAACTATTCCGTATTTAAATAAGTTACTAATTTTTACGCCATTTCTAAAATGAGTGCCTCATATTGCAAAATAATATGTGTATGGTAGTATATTTTAGTAGTAGTTCCATACCGAAAATGGTGGTACCAAGAAATGTCTGTATTTTGGTAGGAAACACTGCCTTACAAAAAGGCTGACAAGATATGCTATCAATTAGCATTTTTAATGCTTACAGCGGATACTTTCAGCATTATAATTATTGTTGTGCGTGATTGTTTAGATGAGTCGATAAAATTGTATATTATCATTAAATATTTAGATACAAGGCACCATTTAAAAAATAAATGAGTGATATATGCACATTATTTACGAATATGCTGGCTTACCTAGCAAAATTTTAACAACAAATTTTGTGGGCATTGATTAAATGATTCCTGTGATATATGCAGATTTATTTATCAGGTGGCGAAATCTTAAATTAATAATTCAAAGAGGGTATGAATAACCATATTTAAACTTCATAACAGTACAAAAAGTGTAATAAGTTGATGGGCTGAAATTGGTCAGAATCGGTGAGAATATAATCTAAAATACTTATACGACTAAGTCTTGCCTGCATCAATAAAATATTTCCCGATGCAACTTGAAAGATCTCTATTTTTCAGAATTAGCTGACTTCCAAAACGCAAACAAATATGAAAACGAATCTCTCAATTTTGTTTTCACGACATGGGTTGTCATCATATCAACTTTGGTAAAAATCGGTTCAACCTAATGTAACATTATCGCATATCACCTAAAAATTTAATATGTTCGCAATTTTGGAATACTCATCTAACGTACCGAAAAGAGTAAATGTCGTCTGTCCTTTCAGTGTGTGAAGTTAGTGTGACGTAACGACACAGACACTACTCGTTCGCACGCAACAATACCCTACGACATAGAGTTATGTGTTAAATGTGTGGCACCAAAATCGTATCGATAAATAATAATGGAGAGGTGAGATAAAGGTGTTCAGTATACCTCTTTGTATACGAGGGTAATGTTTTAACAGGTATATTACGAGTAGCGATTTTTCTGGCTAGAGTGTCAACCCTAGCTGCGCAGTCACAACTGTCCAAACATAGAACGAACTTAGTGTGGTTATTAAAAACCAGAATTATTGATCCTTTTGAACTTTTGGAAACGCAAAAACACGGTGCAAACTGGAAATTAGATTAACAGTAGTGATTCTTGGAGGCAGTTTGACGAGTTACTATACCCAGCCCCGTCCAGAATGCAAGTAAAAATACACACACATGACCTAAACAACCTGTAGCAACGTGTACAATTTGTACATTTCACCATACTCAAGCCTGATAGCAAAATACTTAAGGACATGACAAACACACTAATAGAAACTATAGGAGAAAAATTTCTACGACCACAGAATGACAAGAATGGGCGACTGGGATTTTAATTGTACTCAGGATCACTTGACTTTCCTCAGAAATCTAATACCTCATCCAGATGGCATTACAAATTATCACACTATGTGTAGCTTCGACAATACCATCAGCATATTGAAACAGTTTTCTGCTTAGGGTAAACTGAGAGAAAATGAACAAAATATTTGTTTGTGTAGAGCCAAATACATTGTCTTAAAAAATATATATTGTTGAGCAACCAAAATTTTAAAATCAACAAAACTAATTTTGTTGGCCCACCAAAATTTTTGTTTGAGTAAACAAAATCTCTGATTTAGACCAAAAAAATTATGACTGTCAACTAAATACTTTGTTGCATCAACTGTATATATTTGTTTGGCCACTCATTTCTCTGCCTTCGTTCGAAAATACAGCTTGAGAGTTTGTTTGTATTTTTTTGTGATTTACTAATCTATCTTGCACGATTTATTTTCCTAACAACTTTTAAAACCTTTTCCAAAACATATCAGTGCCTCTGATTACGAACTTAAATAACGTATAACGAGCACAGAGTAAAATTACAAAGACCTCAAAATAATTTGATACACATACACCTTCTTTCCTTGGTTAAATTGTACACTAACATTTAACATTATGCCATAAAATAATACTTTTACGTGGCCGAAATTTACGTTAAAATTGCAAGGCTTTATATGTACTTCAAATGAATTCTATACAAATGACCCCAAGGTCAACATTAATTCGTATTCAAATCAGATTACACTCCTTACAACTCACCTAAACTTTCACGTAACGAGTGCCCAGCCTCATGTGGGTTTCTTATTTAGGTGAACATTTATCGTTGCTTACATTATCAAGAAAAGTTACATATTTTAGATAAATTTGGGAGCGATTTCTGTTTGACCCAAGCGGAAAATTTTTCGTAATTCATATCGTCATTGCAATCCCCGATTTCTGCTCCGATCTGAAAATTAATCAGTGCATTCGGGACACAAACCTTGTTCTCCTCTCGCATGTACGATAATCAACCGCGGACCTTTTCAATAGGTTGGTGCGCTGAGTTCCTTGTCCGATTGTCAACTAGCACACAATGTGGCATGCACGTATATTTCGTCGACATAAACAATCGTCTTAACTGCCGCATTTCTCGTAGATATCGACATGTGCTTGCAGTTAATATCAGGTTTCACACTAGAATTCTTCTCTTCGACTGGTAGTCCTTCCAACGTAATCTTAGCCATTTTAACAATCGCCACAAGTATTCCTGCTACAATCTACAACACGGGCTCCCTCAAAGATTGTTTAATTTTTTTAATGTTGGGACAGTTTTCCTGACTGTGTAAAACTCATGTACTTTTCTTCTCAGTATCACCACACGTAAAATAATCCACTTCAAATCCTTCTTGTGTTGTGTTTTTTTTACCCGTTGGCGTTGAAAAACTGAGACTATTTTTACTGTTCACTTTTCCTTCAGCCATAATATTCGTCACCGTGGTTGCTGAAACTCCCGTCGCATTACTTGTCGTATCAGCGACATTGTTCTTCAGCCCGTACAATTTCTTCTAGTCTTTTAAATGTGTCGCAACATTGTACAAGATCTCACGTGTCTGCCCCCATAAAGGCCGTCCCGAACTTATTGTTCATTTGAGTTCTTGTGAGGTTGATGCCATAGGTCCTGTCAGATCGTGTAACATGGGTCACGAGTTGACGAGCCTGTAATGGTGGTTCTGCCTGCAGGAATCCGCTCAACCGACCCCCTCCCCTTCCACAAGCTCCGCCCACATGACCGTCGTCTGACACTGTGCAGGAATCCGATAAGATTACCCCCTCCCCTTCTACAAGCTCTGCCCAGATGACTGTCGCCTGACACTGTGCAGGAATCCACTCAATCGACCCCCTCCCCTTCCACAAGCTCCGCCCACATGACCGTCGTCTGACACTGTGCAGGAATCCGATCAGATGCCCCCCTCCCCTTCCACAAGCTCTGCCCAGATGACTGTCGCCTGACACTGTGCAGGAATCCACTCAGTCGACCCCCTCCCCTTCCACAAGCTCCGCCCACATGACCATCGCCCGACACTGGGGTCTGCGCAGCTAGCTTTGTTTGTTGTCCCACTATTGTATTGTAAATTATTTGTTTCATTTCCTCTAATACTATCTTATATTTTGCATAATGAGTGTCATAAGGTTTTAGGTTCCTATGTGTTCGTGACCATAGTCCTTAATAATATTTTATTTTAAAGTTCAGCAGCGTGCACACAGAGTATTGCAAATCAATTATTTTTAAAGGAAAATTTTTGTAGGCAAATAGTTTTTTGTATAACTGTCCCTATTTGTAGATATTGCATAGTAAATTGAATTTTAAACAGCAACATTTGTTACCATAAAAATAATATCGCCTGAGATGAAGACCATTTACAGATAAATAAATTGATATTTAACACATTCTTCAGCATTTCAGCCACCCCATGTCGGATACACCCATATATATATATAAAATAATAATAGATCAAATTCACAACTTAATTTTAAATAACCATACTCCTCATAAACTATTAAGGTCTTCATTTGATTAAATTTAGATTAGGTGTGTAGACAAAAAACGAATGTTATTTTTATAAAATTCCCTTGTAAGTTTCAGTATGCAGCAACTAGCAGTGACGTAACAGCTTCTCAACCAAAGTCCCTCCAGCAGCGCCAGCACGACACTCGTTCCGTCATCACACACATGCAAATGTCAAGGCGCGCACATTATTACTACGGTATGAGCACTGCCACTCAACCCAGCTCACGATTCGTAACACTATATACAGGTAACCAGCGGTATCCATACCTTACAAACACCACTCACGCCTCACCCTGCATGTAACGATAACACTTACATAATAAGTTTTGCTTAAAAAATTATTTAATAAAGTATAATTAAACTTAAAGGAATCGATATTCGACTACTAGGAGGCCTCCACGTTCAAAGATTAAAATTGTAACGAGTAATAAAAGAAAACTTTTTTAACCAGTTTTAATATTCTAAAGAATTAGGCAGTAAAAAAAAGAGAGGTCATATTCCACTTCTTGGAACTAGGCAAAATAAATTACAGTTTTAAAATGTAAGTTTGCAATTAACAACGTCTACGAATAAATTAATACATTGCAAGTGTTGCCGTCATAAAATACAGACATTCCATTTGTAATACTTTGCTGAATTGTGGAAAACAAAAATTTATTCTTTAAGTAAGTCTCGAAGATTTTCTTATACTGTAATTTAAAGTGTAAATTTTTATTTATTTTAATTTTTAACAAGAATTAATATAATAAAAAGATCAACACCACATAGTGTTAAGGAATCACAACCTCAAGATAGGCTAACGCATTCGCGAACCGCCTGCGGAACATCTGCCACGGTCGCGCGGAAGACACTTTGCACATCCCTGAAGAATTGAAGTTCAAGGCCCACACAACTGCAGCAAAAACACAAGCACAGTATTTCTACGGTCCATCTTGCCCGACGAGGACTGCTCGAACACAATTGGCGGTTCCCTATACCTCACTTATCCGTCTAGTTTTATTATTTCCTTTCAAAACTTTTCCTACCATAGCGATGAGGACTTCAACCCGATCCATATTTCTACTGCCACAATATGAACCCCGCAACTTCCAGTCATCTACATAATTCACACAGAGTCCAGGGCGGGATGTGGGTATTGCACTTGTGAACATTAGGGGGAGATGTTATGAAGTGATGAGGCCTTAGGTGATGCCTAATCATGCCTTCAAACATTGAACCAGGGCACGAGCGTGAATGAAGTTATAACCTCGCGACGGCAGTAGCAGAACCCCCCCTCCACCGGCCAGTAATCGGGGCCGAATATGTTAAACAATGAACCCGATATAGGTCAGCCAGCGCGGGGCGCGGCGTCTTGTGTCGTCGGGCCATCGCAATGAGAAGCACGGAGATGGGTATGTCCGGCCATTTTTAACCGCTTCCCAGAAACAGCCTCCGGCAAGATGAATAAGGTGGGGTCTTTACAATTAGATTTCAATAGTAGTGGCATGTGGTAATTAATTATAACATATGTAATTAGTATTATGATACTCCATATAAGCTACCTCGATTTGTAATCATGTAGTTAATTTTTGTATGATCATTGCTTTCAATAAACCCCATCATATACTGTTGTGATTTACCTAATTATGACTCATCATTCTGCTACCCCTTTGCATAAAAATATTGTGAACCTATGAAATATATTGATATGTTAAGTATTAACAATTGCACTGAGCTAAGGACAAAAAAGGTGAGCTATGTTTACACCAGAATGTGCAATTTCTTCAAACTTTTGCTTATGTTTGTTTCGTTAAAGTTATTTGAATATTATATATTTAATATTTGTTATATATATATAATCTCCCTCTAGTGAATACTAATTAAAAAAGTGTCCTGGTAGAATATTTGGAAATTCATTTTGCAAATTTTTCAGAATATGCGATATAGTCTGTGTGTTTAATCATATTTCCTTTCACAAAAGTCACAAACGTGCAACGGTTTCGTTTTAATTTCGTAACACAAATCTTTGTAGAAGAAAATTGTCCAGACCCTTCTTAAAATATTCGTTAATTCAATGCTTTTTTTTTTCTGCAGACATTTTGGATTGGGCGGCTTCGAATTCATATTGGCTGCTGGCTGACTTTAAACAAATTTTCGATTGACAAATTTTCTGCATTAATAGTAAGACATAGTTCGTTCTGGACAGGCGTTCAGTCAAAGGAGCCAGGAGCCATTGCTTCTGGATGACTACTCTGTTTTGTCATTCAGGTAAGCCATGGCCATCTTTTCAGACAAAAGCACTTCTTTTGCCCAAAAAATCACGTCAGAAATAAATTATTTGAACAAAAAAAATGTTCACCAAAAAATGTTGAAAAACGAAAAAATTAGGACAGCACATCCGAAACTTCTCGTAGCAAGTGCCGAAAAGTCCTAGGCGAGGAAGAGGATTTGATGCTCTTGGCGGAAGGAGCTCCTAAACCCTCAGATAAGTAAAAGAGGATTCGAGCTCCGAGCCAGGTCCAGCGGGTCGGGGAGGAACAGCAGACCTCGTCCCCCTTCTCGCAACCACCAACATACATCTACCACATCTGCCCCTGCCTCTCACCCAACCCTTCTCTCCCTTCTCGGCGCCACCTACCTTCCCTCACTCATGGCAATTATTATGAAAATCGCTTAAATCGAAAAATTAAGAAAAAAAAATCAAAAACATGTAACTTCACATTACCCTACCCCTTACTCATCACACCACCCTCACCTTGTCTCCAAACCACCCCTCCACCCTCCGTTATTAAAATAAAGTCAAGAAAAATGCAATAAATCAAAACATCGAGGAACATATAATGTAATTCCCCCTTTGCCCTTGGCGTCATCAAAACACCCTAACCATAACCATCAAGCACTTCCCTTACCTACCTACTTCCCAATCAAAATCGAAAAAAAAGCAAAAATATATAATCTTAAAAATCTAAGAAGATCTTTCATTGATGAGCCCCGCCACCATGTTGTTTGTTGACGACCTTGACCTTGACTACAATAAAACTGAAAAATAAAAACCGAGAAGAAAATTGTAAATATCTAAAGAAACTAATGAAACTTTAGGATCTTGTTACAGCGCTGACCCCAACAGCCATGTTGGATGCCGGTGGCTCTTGCCCTTCCCCCAATGATCTTAAGCTCAAAAAAGTGAGAAAATTTTGAAAAATCATCATAAATTTAAAAAAATCGTCGAACATATTGCGTGATTGACTTAGGCGCCCACATTGATTGACTTAGGCACCCACATTGATTGGCGGTGGCTGTAGCCTTAACTTCATTGCCTTCAAATCGAAAAATTAATGAAAAAATCACGATAAATATTTTTAATATCAAAAAATTGTCTAGTGCAAAATTACATTCCTATTACAACAAACCAAGCTGGACGTGCAGTGCACTGAGGGTCCGGTTTTCGTAATGATGGCAGAGCACAATAACTACCTAGTACGACAATCGGCAGCCGACAGAACCCTCACTCAATATTTCCTTGGCTATATAGCCGAGCAATCTTTTGAACACAAAGCGTGTTATTTGACTTTACTTAACACACATACATACCACTTCATCCAAGACCATGCCACCATATAGTCTCGTCGCTCCTCTTCCCGTTCGCAAGAAATGTACGGGCTATAATCGGCAACTACAGTTATCAGACTAAGTTCGGCCAGCTGATGTTGGCACGATGTCTTATGCCGGGAGCGCACCGATATTAAATATGGACTGTCGACGAACTCTTTTCCGACAGTGTCAAAAACACACCGGATTGGATCCGGCACGACACAAAATAGATACATAAATGTTGCCGGATCTGTAACCGTTGGATTGAAGAGATGTGGGCGACTCAACACTGGGGTCTTGAGAGCCGATGAGGGTGAAGCTAGGCGAGTATGCAGCAGCGCCAGAATGGAAGGAGAGGAAAATGGGAGATCCTAGAGTATACCCGCCGACCAGCGGCATTGTCTGGCGCGATTCCCAAGTGCAATAACCGAGGAGCGACTCCGCCGGGAATTGAACCCTGTTCGCAGTGGTGGTAGGCGAGTGGTCTAACCACTGCACCATCGCGGCCTCTTGGCGGTCGAATGTCGCCAAGATTCAAGTTCTGAGACGGAGTGATGTCGCCATGATACCGGGTCTACGACGGTTGGATAAAAAATTTGACTTGATGCAATCACCTTACCATAAAAGGTATACTTCATAGAAAGTCAACTTCATCACAATATATAACCTACTTACTACTTAAGGGTCGCAGATATTTTCTTAGTTGCATTCACTCACGATTACTGTCGAGGTAACACTAGCCATGCTCGTATAAAGATGGATAATTAAGTGAGTGAAGAGATTTGGGCGACTCTTAACAGCGATATCTTGAGATCCGATGAGTATGCAGCGGCGCCGGAATGAAGGAAAGTGTGAAACGGGAGATCCCGTAGAAAACCCTCCGACCGGCGGCATCGTCCGGCATAATTCCCAGATGCAAAAATCCGGGAGTGGCCCCGCTGCGGATCGAACCCGGATCGCCTAGGAGGGAGGCGAGTAATGAAAGTGTCGTGTCAGTCATATTGCACACACACATCACTTCTGAGAAATCTAATATAACAATGGGACGAAACAAGAATAATTTAGTAATTCACTGTGACGTCAAATGCAGGTAGTAGGAATGTAGCGGCATTCAACTGAATTACTGGTTTAGTGTGGTTTGCAAATGGGTAGTCCCAAGAAAGCTGATGGATTTCCGCTTCTCATGTCATCGTCAAGCATAGACAAAGAAGCTGCACTTTGAACTAACTTTCAGAAGGTTAAGGACAGCGAAACACGATCGCTCAACAACATAATGAAGCATGTTTTGTTTGGATGTTGCATTTATTTTCCCATCTTTCAAAACATAGTTAGTGACATTTTATGAATTATTCCTTATCCAAATATTCTTCAGGAAGTTTTCTCTTCTTAGTTATGGATGCTACAACTTTTGCAGATTCTCTAGCAGTCCGCGTTCTTTGAGGATCCGTGTAGTTCACGCTGTAAAGACCATATTTATACCTGAAAATAAAAGTAGTAACAATGTGTTATGCTGGAGCCCAATATAAAAATGCAAAATGTTCGTTCTCACTCAACCAGCTATAAAGGAATAATATTTTTCACTATAAAATCATAATTAAACGATAGTTTTGATCGAAAATTAGGAATAAATTATATTAAGCCCTATTCAGTTAACACTATAAAACAGTTATAAATTACGCAAAATCATTGATACACTGCAAATAAAAGTTTCTAATAAACTCCCAAAACTACAATGGAATATTAAAACTATAAAAATAATACTACGCATTCGGCTGCTGATATAGGAATATTTAGCGTCTTTAATATACAAATTGGGAAATTCCTAGGCATTTAATTGTTTTCTGAGCAAATGTAGGAACGCTATCGTGGATCTATGAGAAAAATACTTTACTATTCACACTTTCTCACTATCCATACCTATATACTGATGTGATGGATTTGTGAATAATTTCCTAGTGTGTGCAATAAACAGCAGGATTGCTGCACTAGAGCAAAATCACGTGTAATGTGCTTCCTTAATTTATGGAAGATATTTAAGAAAACAGATTTCGATTACACATGTGCGTTTGGTTTTTATGGTGTCACTCATACAATTTTCAAAAGAATTTGTAAATCTTATACTTATTTAATTAGCACTAACTTACGCGTAGGATCCCCATTCAAATGTGTCGATGAGCGACCACGTGGAGTGTCCAAGAACTGTTACGTTGTCCAGGTAGATGGCATCCAAAACTGCAGCGTAGTAGTTCTGCAACAATAATGTGTAATTGTTATTTTGTAAAATAATACCATGAATAGTTTTTCACTCTACAAACGAGCTGTCGTGAAATTAGGTAGTAATTTAAAAATTTTTATGCTGAAGGCGGATGTTTTCAAACAGGGATTCTTGCATCAATATGTTGTACTTCCTGGTAAAACCTGCGTATCAAAATAAATTACAAATATAGACATAATTTAATTTTTAAGCCGAAGCAGATTTACCTAGCAAGGTTGTGGTGTGATTAACTTTCGGACTCGCATTCGGGAGGACCTACATTCGATTCCTGGTCCGGCCATCCTGATTCCCGTATTCCGTAGTTTCCTGAAATCACTCCAGTGAATTCTGGGATGGTTCTTTATTACAAGCCATGACAGATTCCTGCTCTGTTTCTGCTTCTCTGAGCAGCTTCTTCCCTCTTTAGTGACCTCGCTGTCGACGAGATGTTAAGCCTAACCTACCTACTAACCTGGACCACATTAGCTTAGATACATAAAACGGGCCTTTAAATAAATAATATTTAAGTTTCTTAAATAAATTCAGTTATTGTATACTGCACATTTTACTTTATTTTTAGGTACAAGTAAAGATTTTAAATGTTTTAAAAATAGCACGTAAAATCCAAAACACAATTTATGTTAAATTAGCCAATGCAGGAACTTTTTGAGAAAACAATGTTTCTGTTATTATAATGAATATCCCGAAGGGATGATTACGCATAAAAACGTTTTTACATATATATATGTCTACTAAAATTTTCATTTCGATATTATTTGTAAAACACTCCACTATACTAAGTGTACAGGAATTTTTGAGGACCGAATAGTTTAGCAAGGCCAATTAGAAACATTAAAAATAAAATATAAATGAACACAGTAACCTACCTATACTCCGCTTTTTATAATACCTTACCCATGTCATTTCAGATAGAAATGGTATACATTGTCCTATTCCCCTTCCGAAAGCGTTGACATTGTTTGAAGTTGTGCAGGTTTTAATGATGGCGCCAAATAAGTATTATTATCGTGAATTTAGGATACGTTATTGAGTGCTTAAACAGTTTTACTAAATTACTGTCACATTGTTTGTAAAATTAAAAACATAATTTATATATTGGGTGCCTGGTTTTTCAAACCGGGAGACGTATTCAGTTGTGCTGAATACTAATACTTACTCCGGATGGAGATGTTTAAGGCCGAAATAACTGATATTGAGGTACATAGAAATGAAAAAATTAAAAAATCTTTTACGTTTAACTCCGATACTCATTATTTTTTATAACAAAATTGCAAAGTATAAAATTTGATCTAATACGCAATTTTTAGGACAGTGCATCACCATTTTGGGGAAGGTCTGGCAAGTATTGCACAATACTGAAAAATTTCTATATATTCAAACAATGAAATTTACTAGTCATTATTTCTATTAGCTAAAATAAAGAAAATTTTATGATATGAATTTTAATATTTGTGATAGTGATAGATAAATTTTGTATTCTTTTGACGTGAATTCGTCTTTAAAGCAGTCCAGAAAATCCGATGATAACAAAATCGGAGGATTAAGTTTGATATCTCAGCTCCGAATCTATCGTCTACATTCAAAATTCAATAACACCCCTCGATTGTCAAAGGATCAAAGAATATGTTACGTTGAGTGAGGACTGCGAAGCATTGCGGGCGGTTACGTGATTGGTTGGGGGGGGGAGGGGGGGGAGCGCCACAATTTTGAGTTCGTTTCGCCGCGTCTCATAAATTCCACGTAGTATAGCCTTTGATTAGGAGAAGGTACGACGTTCGTTTGGGTTCCAATGGTCGGCTCTTGTCAAGATCAATCGATTGCGCGCATAAAAACATTTGTGTGGCGTTGTCATGAAGAAATTGTATAATTTGATGTTAAAAATTCAGAAACTTAACGCAACACTTCGGCCTATACTCGTCAAAAAGCCAATTCGAAATTCAGAGATCGTATACGGTTGGAAAGAACATCTCAAAAGCAATCCAATGTTACCCATGAAACCCCATATTATCAAGCGAAGCGCTGCCGGAAACGTAAAAATCACCAAGCCGTCCGAATGCGTCAACGTAAACGTATTCACGCAAAACTAACGGCAATGTTCACAACACAGCAGCACCCAATTTGTTTTTTTTTTACACGGAGAGTATACAGGATCCATTTCAAATAAAGGTTAGCTAGCATCCCTTGATTATTGAGCTAAGAAACGCTTGGGTAGAACCGCCTTCAGAGTGGCTGTTGGGAATCGAACCCACAACCAACACAATGCCAACATACAAATACTCACCCTTAATGTAATAAATTCCTCATATTTAAAAGATTGTTCTAATATAGGTATTTGATTGAAAAGAAACTATTTCGGTGACACATTCCACGTATGTTAAATTTGGTTCTAATATAGAATAATTATTTGAATCGATGAAAATTATATTACATTAATTATACACCGGAGGAATACTACCTGAACTTACACAATAGCCAAATTATTAAAATAAATTATTCGCTAGTAAAAGTAGATCCAACCTTTAACCGAAGTAATCATCACATCACAAGAAATTTCAAAGTCGTGTTAAAAGCTTTGTCAGTTGGCACATTCAAACGCATTTTTTAAAGTGGCGTTCGAAATTACCAATATTTTGGTGGAAATTTGCATGCCTGCCACTTCTTACAAACTGGAATTCAATATCCTAAAATATTATTACATGTAAGAGAAATGCATGACCGTAAGATTTAACAAAAAATTACAGCACGGATATACACAACAGGAAAATTTATATTCCCTAATTGTAAAAGATTACTGCCAGATAAAATAGGGGGGGGAGGGGGGAGTTCATGACAATAGTATAAATCTGCAACGTAAACTTAACGAAAGTAACAAGTGATAAGACAACATTAAACGGTTAAGTACAGACACCATATTACTGTAATACTCGAGGACAAATAATCCAAAATAACCGTTCTAAAATACTCAAAATGGTGTGATGAATGGTGGCTTACCATTGTCCCTTAGCAGCAGAGCGAGGTTTACAGCAGTGTCTACATCACAGCGATTTTATACTCAGGTAATGTTACGCTCGAGTGATAACAACCATACTGAATAGAGTGCTCGCGAAAATAGAATTAGAATGTATTGATGTAAATAACATATTTTATAGTCCACTTTAAATTTCTCCCGTGTTTATGAAATTTATTTTTTCTCTCTCTTAAACTTTAAGATAAATAACGGCAGAATTTAAAGTCACTCAACAAAAATAAAAATTACGACGTTGTAATATTGTAAGGAATTTATTTAAATGTCATTATTATCTCAAGATCTATACTTTAAATAATTCAATTCACAACCATTTTATTTCGGTGCAAATGTGAAAATAAATTTGACAATTTTTGTAGTTAGATAAATACGAAGTTCCTAAAAAAATAAAATTATTTTAATATTTGAGCACACAAACGGAAATATCGGTGTGCTATTTGTTGTTGATCTCCGACATTATTATGATTCTACAAAACACTGAATGGAATACGTGTATGCTAAAACACAGAATAAAAATTATTTTAATATTTGAGCACACAAACAGAAATATCGGTGTGCTATTTGTTGTTGATCTCCGAATTATTATGATTCTACAAAACATTGAATAGAAATACGTGTATGCTAAACATAGAATAAACGGGAATAATTAGGGGATATTAACCCCGACAAAGCAAGAGTTTACCACATTTGATTATAGTATGTGCACCCGTGGAAATAATTTAAAAGGGAGATCGGACCGAACATAGTGGAGATAGATATAAGCAGGGCAAATAATGATAAGTGATTTCATATATCCCCCTCCCCAAATAAAATATAAAAATTAAGTTCATTCTTTATGGTTAAAACGGGGTTATAGAATTCTGATGCGATAGAAAAAATTATTTTGCCGGACATTTCATTTAGTAGTTATAAAATAATTAGTGTGCCTCTTAAAAAATAATTCAGTGAATTGATAAACTTAGCCCCTGAGATACTTAATCTCAAATAGCGTCATGTTGTGTAGTAACTGTGCAATTTATCCGGGATTGGTTATAGCTTACCACTAGGTATCTAATCCTCATGGTATCATTCAGTTCTCCGACGTCACCCCAGCCATTCTCCGTAATGAGGATTGGTACCTTGTTGTAATTGTCTGATACCCATTTCAGCATCTTCCTTAATCCGAATGGTGTGTACTGAAAAAAAAAAAGATGGCTTATTTTGGTGAAAATCGTACATTTACACAATTATGAGTTAACTTAGCTTAGCTTTTAATTATTTCATACCGATTTTGCCCAAGTTTTCTCTATAACGAGAGAAGGATTAAGTTGCTGCTACGAGCGAACAAATCTACTTGTGACCGTCTGTAAAGGTTGATCAACATTTTATTTCATATTATCAAACTGTTCTTAGCCTAAACATTCACATATGTTTCCTCAAATCAAATTAGTAATTTAGAAAGTTTTTATTAGTGCTATGAATACATTACTTTATTTCGAGATCATCACAACGCAAGTGCACGCAACAATTTTTACAGTTCTCTTTCAAGTATGCAAAACACTGTCTCAAATTTGAAATAAACCATTGTAAACACAAATTACTTGTTAGTTTTAAATGAGCAGTTAATTTTTTGCCTGGAACAACTTCTATGTTTGTAACTAAAGGAAATGTTTACAGTATCAGCATTTATCTAGTAGGCTGCTCTGTAATCGAGTCATGTTGGTTCCAAACAGCTCGAGCGGTTATTTGTAACTTTGGTGACGGGAGTGGTTTGAATATTTATTATCATTTTACTAAAGAAAACTTCATTTAAGTACAGTCACAATATAACCAATCAAACTGAAGACAAACCGCAGAAGGTGCAAATTTAAAAATAAAGCCTACAAATATAAAGGTTTTCTATATTGCAACACCATCGTTATGTTCAACTAATTGGCGAGATTCAACAGCTTATCAAATAGGAAAGTGGAATGCCAGAAGAAATTTTCATGATATAATGCCGATTGAGTACTCCAAATATTTAACTGTTTAGCAGTTCGTATTTAATTATAACAGAATAAAAACATTACGGAAATGTGATAATCGCTATAATAAGTATGGAGAAAATATATATAATTACAAGCTTTGCATATACTTACAGACACACTTGAAGATGTGTCATCTAGTACTCGCCTAGGTTAAATTGTAAAATCATTATTTATATTCTGTAGTATAAATTTGAGCGATATTTTTTATCATAGAAATGCACGTATTGCTTTTATATAGATAGTCAATATATTCCAGGAAATACATGAAAACCTTTTCAACAGCAGTGTGGAAATATCGATCTTTCAAATAAAATCAATTATTAAGAATTTTCTGTTATATATTCCGATGTACATGCACGAATTACATAATCGTTTAGAGCAATTGCGAATTTTGAGGTAGCCTCAGTTTTGAATTGAAATAGTAGTGTATTTAAGGAAACTCTACATATTTTAATTTTTTTTTATATAATGGAATATTAAAGCTCTTCGCATATATAAAATTTCAAATGTAAATACAATTTTAAAATTTTTGCGACATGTATATTTGTTAACTTAAGAGGGAAACGAAAATTTACCCTAAAGTTGCTTATGGAACCAGCAGGCCAGCTTGGGTCCTGCTCAATAAGCACAGGTCCCATGTCGTTCGCAGCGCTGATTTCCGAGCTTGGCGAAGTGCTGTTGGGCGCACTGACGTAGTACGACGAGTACAGGTTCATGCTGTAGAAATCGTACGTACCTGCAAATATATTGTGGTAAAATGAGCACATTTGAAAGCCCTGCTTAAGATCTACTTGTCAACTTGTTATGTATTCCTCTGCCCTATGTAAAATTAACTTCGCAATGGGCCTCATTACTTTATTCATGCGTCGATAGAATGAAACTGTTACATCATCAAGAAAATAAATACTTCACATATCTGCTCATTTTTACACTTAGATGAATTAGAAGAAAAAAAAAACCAAAAGCGAAATAAATAATTGCATGTTATCACAAAATGTTACCTAACCCTTTTTTTTCCACGTTAAGATATGGAACTACTTTCTATCTATCTGTAGCAAATTTACTGGGCGAATGTCACTCAGTGCGCCCATTAAATTCCGTGGATGCAGGGTCAGTGCCTTTTTCCTAAGGTTAATATCTAAAGTGCTCACTATATCGTGAACAGCCTTTAGATATATTTACATAAAGCCATCTGCAACATTTATTCAAACCCTAATGCAAACTATAAGGTATGCAATTATATTCCATTTGCGGTTTCTTCACACTTTTTGAATAACACATTTGATAAATACACCTATGTTTGACGTGCAATGTATCACAAACATTTTATACTTGTGTTAACATAAAAGTGACTTATGTGCGTTTGTACGTGGGTGTGTCTCCCTAAAAAACTTTGAAACACGTTAACCGAATTTCATCACACTCGGTTCACATACAGTATAGTTTTATACCACGCGGGGCCAAAGTGGCTGAGCGGCAAGCGTGCTCGCCCCCCACCATGGCGACACGGGCCCAATCCCCGGCCGAGTCACCCCGGATTTTCGCATGTGGGAATCGTGCCGGACAATGCCGTTGGTTAGCGGGTCTTCTCGGGGATCTCCCGTTTCCCGCATCCCCCCCCCCCAATTCCGGAACCTCAAAATAATCATATAAAACACCTTCATCGGCTCTCAAGACCTCGATGTTAAGAGCCGTCCAAATCGTTTCACTCACTTCATACCACGCTGGGAGCTTACATTCTAAATGCAGACCATTTTAAATTTTGGTTTGATTTGTCGTACATCGGGAACAATTTCACACATTTAACGGAAATGTTATATTTTGGCAGTACATCATAAAATCAGTGAATTATGAGATGTTATATTGTTGTTGGTGTGCCATTAAGAATAATAAAAATCACATGAAAAAAATTAAGCCTTTACGATGTATTTTAAAAACTGCTGAACCAATTCTCGCCAAATTTGGCAAATAATTGACACTATGGCAGGCCATGTAAATGTATGCAATTAAGTTTGATTAGGCAGGTACTTATTTTCAAAATGGCGACCATAAAATATATAACGGTTTTATTTTGTGTATCTATGATATCGTTCTGACGAATTCTGACGAAATTTTGTATGCTGGACGTAACTACCACAAGTATCTTATATGCCAACACAGCCACTTTTGTTCGTCATTTTAAAAGATAGCGAAACACGAAAAAAGTAAGTTTTTTGTGTCATAACTAGGGAAATACTTAACCAATTACTACCAAATTTGGCAAACAGTAGTACTGCGGCATTTGATGTAAACTGGTATGTTTTAAGAAAGTTGGACACATTAATTTTTGTCGTAGTTTAATAGCCATTTTAGCTTAGTATGCTACATTGTCATAACCATGTAATAATTTCAACTTCATTGTTTATACTGGCAGTTTGTATTACAACTAACAAATGTGTCTTTACGGAGCCTTTTTACCCGCCATTTTGCTGGATAGCGCCACATAATAAATAAAGTTTGATGTGTTATTTCGGGAAACAATTCACCAATTCCTAGCAAGATTTATCGAGCAAGTAATACTGTGGCAAGTTATGTTAAATGGTATGTTTTAAGGTGGTCTGGCATTTATTTTCAAAATGACGCTAAATAGCCATTTGTGCTAAATATACGATATCGTCTAAACCATATAATTAATTCCAACATAACTTTGTACGCTCATTAGCATAATTTGCAACTATAAAATATGATAACACAAAATCTCTTTTGCAAACCGTTTTGTAAGATATAATCCAAGACAAATTCCATTTTTTATGTTATATTTCTGAGAAAACCAGAGATTTCTTCCAAATTTGGCAAATAAGTATCACTATGGCAGGTCATGCAAATATATATTTTTTGAGTGAATCAGCCGTTTATTTTCAAAGAAGCGGGCATGTAAACATTTTACCTCAGTATGTTATATTTACGAATAACGAACGAAATTTCAACTTTACTTCGTATGTTGGCGATTTCAATAATATACATCAATTTATCCATACAGATTCTCAATTCTCCGCCATTGTGTAAGATAACGCCAGATGAAGAAACAAAACTTTTGTCATATTTCGGCAAACAATCACCTGATTCCCATGATATTTGGCTAAGAAGATGTAATGTGGTATGCCATATTTATTTATAACTTATGGTTCAGTTCTGCCAGACACTTATTTTCGATATGGTGGCTATAGTGACACTTTAGCTTATTGTGCTATTTCTAAAAATATATATAACCGATGATAACTTAATTCGGTATACTGTACTTATGATAATCATCGGCTGTGGTAAAAATAACATTACTGTCCTACATTTATGAAGATCGTCACATGAAATAATTGATGTGTTATTTGCCATATCTCGAGAACCAATAAGCCAATTACCGCCAAGTTTTACACTCAAGTAGTGTTGCAGTAGGTTATATAAACTAGCATTCCTTAGGTGCGGCTGGCATGTTTAATGGCATTAGTATAAATCACTAAGTTTAGTATGCTACACCTAACAAACAATTAAAAAAAAAATATTACGAAACTTTAAAACTGACGGTGTTCATAAAAAGCATAAATTTTACTTACAGAGATTCCCTTTTGCTGGCTTTTTTTTGCAAAATAATGCAAGGTTTGGAAACTTGATCATTTTGCTTTATTTCTGACATAATTCAATTAATTTCTACCAAATTTCGCACTGCGAAATTGCTGCAGAAGGCCATTCAAACGATTTAAGTGGGGTCAGAAATTTAATTTTAAAACAACAATATAAATAATTTTATGAATTTGACATATAAATGCTAATAATTCAAACAAATTCAGTGTAAAGTTTACGGCTTACAGTATCTAATAGAAACGTCGTATACAGAACCTTTATCATGAATTTTATATAATGCACGAAATAAGAAAAAAAATATATTTTAATGAGGGGCCAGTATACCGATTTCCCACCAAATTATTCACATAAGTAGTGCGACGTTAGGCCGTGCAAACTTAAGATTTTTAAGAAGGCTCAGGCACTTATTTTCAAAATGATGGCCCTGTTAATACTACAGGTTTTGTTAACCTTTTCTTTCAAAACATTACACTCATTATATCAGACGTTTATGCTGCGAATCCGACCGTCCGTAATGCAGTTGACTGTACGCTAGCTTATGGCACGAGATTTTCTGCTTCGAGTACCGGGTAAGGCAGTGTACATTTTTAATTGCCTGACTAATGCTTAATGTATTTGTGGTTTCATCTTTTATGATATTGCTTCTACCGAGACGTCATTTCGTACCTACCATCTAAACATTTAAGAATGTCATAAAAAGTAATTTGCTCCCACTCAGATTAAGTAGTCTCATTAGTTATATCATTAACTTCAGGTTACCATTGTCGTAAGCCGATTTGGACGAATAGAAAATGGGGATGCAGAATCGCTCCAAATCAGTGTTTATGTGAAGAGACATACCTTTTCAGGGAGGTTTAGATTTTTTAAATTTTTTGAAATTTTTTATTTGAACACTTGAATAGATTTGCAAATATACGCATCAAATATGCAATAAAGCGGGTTAATAATGATAATTGGAATAGAGCATTGTGACATGTAGAAAGCCATTATCTTAAAAAGAAAAAGATATTAGTTGGTGAGAGCAGAGAAGTCTCTTCAATTTAATTTCTTATCATAAACACCACTGAAAATATAATATAGATATGCAGTATTTCGAACTTTCTCTCAAAGTGTTGCACAGTTTATGCCGAAAATACTCTATCTACCAAAAAGTAATTGGGTCCCCGTGAACATAGGTAATTCAGTATGTCAGTTGACTTGTTTTTCACGGTCTTCGGCGTAGGACTGTGGTGTTTGTCCGTGGTAGCGTGAACACAGAGTCCTATTGTAACATTCTGGATAACGAAATGCTCCCAACATTGTGGCGTTTTACGGAATGGACCCGTGTTACTTCCAGGATGACAATGTCAGGTGCCATGTTTCAACGGCTACTATGCAGTGGTACGCCGACAACAATGTTCGCGGATTGGACTGGCCGCCCAGAGCTCCGACCTCAACCCTATAGAACATCTTTGGGACGAATTGAATCGCCGTGTGAGGGCTCGTCAGGCTGCTGCCAAAACTCAATTGCTCACTCATGAATGGTTGCAAGAGGAATGGCGACGAACCCCGTGGATTCTTGCAAACACTGTAGAGAGCATGCCAGACAGGGTTGGCTGCTGTTATAGCCGCAAGAAGGTGCCCTACGAGATTTAACGGGGTGACAACCACCGAGCAAACATTGTGAAGAGTAGCCCAATTACTTTTTGGTAATAGTATAATTGGTACCTCTTTAATGTATCGTTGATATCAGTAGTTTTACAAGTCAACTGTCAGTTGTCAGTGATTCCCAAAAATAGATGTTTGAACAGTCTCGATATGGATTATTTGAACAACGGCAAAGGAAAATTATCTAAAATACTGGGTGTTAGTGGTTATACTATTTCGCTGGTTGAACTTTTATAATGGTTTGTAATAACGTCATTTATTTCAAAATGTTGTCATTTTTTCAAAATTGATAATTACAAGTGGTAAATTAATTTACAGGAGTTAAATAAATTATTTACAAAATAATACAAATAACAGTTTTGAAAAATTAACACACAAAGCAACATAAGCGTTCTTTATTATAAAATTTCTTTATTGCCCCAATATATCGCATGCCTAGTTATAAATAAATAAAAAATTATTAAACCTTAAACAGTCACTGCATAAAATTTATTCATACATTTTCATAGAGTATTTAAACTCAGTCATCAATAAAACCAGTATATGGACAAAATTGTAAAAAAAATATTTTTAAAAATCTTGGATACGCAAAAATATTTTTTTCATAGCTCCAAAACAGGCAAACTTGAATTAAAAAAATACAAAATTTCCGTGAATATCTTCAGAATATTTTTTATACTAGCTCAAACATTTCAAGTCATCTTAGTCATTTACAAAACCCACAATAGCTAAACATTGAAAAAATTATTTCTAGGAAACACAATGAAAAAAGAAGAGAAATGGCTCGTCGTACCTGTAAACAAAACATTTAATATTTTACGTAGGCCTACTCACAATAAAAAATAACAGATATTTTGACAGTATATATTTCATAATTGCTTAAAAAGCTTATTTAGGCTAGAAGGCCTAGAATAGACCCAAAAAAAAATTCTTCAATAACATTTTTTTTGGAAATATTTTGGAA
>JARBHB010000109.1:0-24458 GCA_029891345.1 Dryococelus australis
TTTACATGCGTACTTCTTAGAAGTATTGAAGTTAGGTATTAAACTCAAAAGTTTTTATAGTAAATACATCCCAAAAAACGACAAATGAGTAAAATGTGTTCTAATAGCTGGGAAATTTAACTGTTGTCATCATACTTAAGCAAATCGTAGTTATTACAATCTTGTAAGGACAATTAGTTACAGGCGTATTTCTTAGAATTATGATGTGTAGGCATACTAGTCAAAAGTTTTTTTAATAAAAATAACCCAAAAACGATAAATGAGATACATGTGTTCTATATAGCTGAATTGAACTATTGTCATCCTTCTTGAGCGAAACGTAGTTATTGCATTCTTGTAAGGACAATTAGTTTCATTGTATTTCTTAAAGTATTGATGTGTCGGAATACCAGTCAAAAGTTTTTAATAAATATAACCCAAAAACGACAAATGAGAACATGTTACTATATAGCTGAATTGAAATGTCGTCATCATTCTTAAGCAAAACGTAGGTTTACATTCTTGTAAGGACAATTAGTTACATGCGTATTTTTTAGAAGTATTGATGTATAGGCATACCATCAAAAGTTTTATTAAATATATCCCAAAAACGGGCAAATGAGATAAATGTGATTTATATAGCGAATTAAATTTTTGTTCATTTCTTAAGCAAATCGTAGTTATTACATTCTTGTAAGGACAATTATTTACATGCGTACTTCTTAGAAGTATTGAAATGTAAAGGGATAAACTAAAAAATTTTGTAATAAATTCAACCCAAAAATGACAAATGAGTAACATGTGTTCTATAAAAGCGAATTAAACTGTTTGTCATCATTTTAAACAAAAACGTAGTTATTACAATCTTGTAAGGACAATTAGTTTACATGCGTATTTCTAGAAGTATTGATGTTAGGCATACCAGTCAAAAATTTTTTAATAAATATATCCCAAAAACGACAAATGAGATAAATGTGATTTATATAGCTGAATTAAATTGTGCATCTTCTTAAACAAAATTTGTAGTTATTTCATTCTTGTAAGGACAATTATTTACATGCGTACTTTATAGAAGTATTGGGGTAGGCATACCAGTCAAAAATTTTGTAATAAATATATCCCAAAAACGACGAATGTGTAACATGTGGTCTATTTGCGAATTAAAATGTTGTCATCATTCTTAAGCAAATCGTTGTTATTACATTCTTTTAAGGACAATTAGTTGCATGGGTTTTCTTAGCAGTATTGGATTGTAGGTATACAACTCAAAAGTTTTATATAAAAAATATCCAAAAAAACGACAAATGAGTAACATGTGTTCTATATAGCTGAATTGAACTGTTGTCATATTCTTAAACAAATCGTAACCATTACAATCTTGTAAGGACAATTAGATGCATGGTTACTTCTTAGAAAGTATTGAAGTGTAAGCACACCTCTCAAAAGTTTTGTAAAAAATACAATTATAAAACGACAAGTGAGTAACATGTGTTCTATATAGCTGAATTGAACTGTTTCATCATTTTAAAAAATCGTAGGTATTACATTCTTGTAAGGACAATTTGTTACATGGGGTACTTCTTAGAAGTATTGAAGTGAGTCATAACAGTCAAAAGTTTTGTAATAAATATATCCCAAAAACCACAAATGAGTAACATGTGTCTATATAGCTGAATTGAACTGTTGTCATCATTCTTAAACAAATCGTAACCATTACAATCTTGTAAGGGCAATTAGATGCATGGGTACTTCTTAGAAGTATTGAAGTGTAAGCACACCTCTCACAAGTTTTGTAATAAATACAATCCTAAAAACGACAAGTGAGTAACATGGTTCTATATAGCTGAATTGAACTGTTGTCATCATTCCCTTTAAACAAATGTAGTTATTACATTCTTGTAAGGACAATTATTACATGCTATTTCTTAGAAATATTGATGTAATCATACCAGTCAAAAGTTTTGTAATAAATATATCCCAAAAACGACAAATGAGTAAATGTGATTTATATAGCTGAATTTAATTTTTGTCATCATTCTTAAGCAAATCGTTGTTTACATGCTTGTAAGGACAAAATTTTTTACATGCTACTTTTTAAGGGAAATATTGGGGAAAGGGAAACCATAAAAGTTTTTAATAATATATACCAAAAAAAGACAAAGTTAAAATGTGGTTCTATTAGCTGAATTAAACTGTTGTCTCATTCTTAACAATTTGTGTTATTACATTCTTTTAAGGACAAATTTTTGCATGGGTTCTTCTTAGAGTATTGAAGGGAGGTAACAACTCAAAAGTTTTATAATAAATTTCCAAAAACGACAATGAGTAAAAATGTGTTCTATATAGCTGAATTGAACTGTTGTCATCATTCTTAACAAAATCGTAATTACATCTTGTAAGGAAAAATTAGTTCATGGTTTTTTCTTAGAAGTATTGAAGTGTAAGGCAACCTCCAAAAGTTTGTAATAAATATATCCAAAACGACAAATGGGGTAACATGTTTCTATATAGCTGGGAAATTTAACTGTTGTCATCATTCTTAAGAAAATGTAGTATTCATTCTTGTAAGGACAATTGTACATGGTATTCTTAAAGTTTGAATGAAACAAAATCAAAAGTTTGTAAAAAAATATATCCAAAAAAACAAATGAGAACATGTGTTTATATAGCTAATGAAATTTTCATAAATTTTTAAAAAAATCGGTTTTTACATTCTTGTAAAGGGCAATTGTTCATGGGTTTTTCTTGGCATATTGAAATTTTAGGTATACAATAAAAAGTTTTAAATAAATATTCCCCCAAAAACAACAAAAAGGTAACTGTGTTCTATTAGCTGAATTGAATGTTGTACATTCTTAAAAAAAATCGTAACCATTCAATCTTGTAAGGACAATTAGATGCATGGGTACTTCTTTGAAGTATTTAAGTGTAACACACCCCCCAAAGTTTTGTAATAAATACAATCCTAAAAAAGCAAGTGAGTAAATGTGTTCTATTAGCTGAATTGAACTGTTGTCATTATTTTAAGCAAAAAGTAGTTATTACCCTTTTAAGTAATAAATATTCCTTAAAACGACAAATGAGTAACATGTGTTCTAATAGCTGAATTGAACTGTTGTCATCATTCTTAAAAAAATCGTAACATTACAATCTTGTAAGGACAATTTTGATCATGGTTACTTCTTTAGAAGTATTGAAAGTAAGCAACCTTTAAAAAGTTTTTATTAAATAAATCCTTTAAAAAGACAAGTGAGTAAATGGTTTTTATTAGCTGAATTTAACTGTTGTCATCATTTTTAAGAAAATTGGGAGTTATTACATTCTTGAAGGACAATTTTTACAGGGTTTTCTTAAAATATTGAATGTAAGATACAACCAAAAAATTTTTAATAAAATATATCCCAAAAAACAAAAGAGTAACATGTTTCTATATAGCTGAAATTTTTCTGTTTTCATCATCTTAAAAATCGTATATTACAATCTTGTAGGGCAATTATTCATGGTAATTCTTAGAAATATTGAATTTTAGGGATACCACTCAAAAGTTTTTAATAAAAAAACCAAAAAAGACAAATGGTACATGTGTTCTATATAGCGAAATTTAACTGTTGTCATCATTCTTAAGAAAATCGTAGTATTACAATTCTTGTAAGGACAATTAGTTACATGCGTACTTCTTAGAAGTATTGAAGTGTAGGATACAACTCAAAAGTTTTTAAAAATACAACCCAAAAAAAGACAAATGAGAAATGTGTTCTATATAGCTGAATTGAACTGTTTCATCATTCTTAAGCAAATCGTAGTTATTACATTCTTGTAAGGACAATTAGTTACTGCGTATTTCTTAGAAGTATTGAGTGTAGGCATACCACTAAAAAGTTTTAATTAAATTAACCCAAAAACGAAAATGAGAATGTGTCTTATATCTGAATTGAATTTGTCACATTCTTTAAGCAAATCGTAGGTTTTTACATTTGTAAGGACAATTAGTTACATGCGTATTTCTTAGAAGTATTGAGTTAGGATACCAGTCAAAAGTTTTTAATAAATTCCCCAAAAAAAGACAAATGAGATAAATGTGATTTATATAGCAATTAAATTTTGTCATCATTCTTAAGCAAATCGTAGTTATTAAATTTTTGTAAGGACAATTTTTTACATGCGTATTTTTAGAAGTATTGTTGTAGGGATAAATTTAAAAATTTTTAATAAATATATCCCAAAAACGACAAGGGGTAAATGTTCTATATAGCTGAATTAACTGTTGTCATCATTCAAGCAAATCGTAGTTATTACATCTTGTAAGGACAATTATTTACATGCGTACTTCTTAGAAGTATTGAGTGAGCATAACATCAAAAGTTTTTAATAAATAAATCCAAAAACGACAAATGGTAACATGTGTTTTTTTTATAACTGAATTGAACTGTTGTCATAAATTTTTAAACAAATCGTGTTTAATTTCATTTTGAAGGACAATTAGTTCATGTTACTTCTTAGAAGTATTGAATTGTAGGATACCACTAAAAAGTTTTTAATAAAAAATACCCCCAAAAAAACAAATGATAACATGTGTTTTATATAGCTGAATTGAACTGTTGTCATCATTCTTACAAATCGTTAATTACAATTTTTGTAAGGACAATTAATCATGGTCTTCTTAAAAAGTATTGAAATGTAGCACAACCCCCAAAAGTTTTTAATAAATAATCCAAAACACAATGAGTAACATGTGTTCATATATAGCGAATTGAACTGTTGTCATCATTCTTAAGCAAAAACGTAGTTATTACAATCTTGTAAGGGCAATTTTTTACATGCGTATTTTTTAGAAAATTTATTGTGTAAGCAAAATAAAATTTATAAAAAACAAAAAAGGGAAAAAGGTAATGTGATAAAATTTTTAATTTTTTCAATTTGTTTTCATTCTTAAAAAATCTAAGTTATTAATTTTTTTAGGCAGTTATTTAATGGTATAGAATAGAAAAGGTTTAAATAAAAATTTTAAAATCAACCCCAAAGAAAATGATTAAATGTGTTATTGCTATTGAACTGTTGTATCATTAAGCAAATCTATTACAATCGTAAGGGACATTTTTTACAGTATTTTTAAGTAGGTTAGCATACCATCAAAGTTTTTGTAATAAAATACCCAAAAACGAAAATGATACATGTGTTCTATATAGCGAATTAAATTTTTGTCATCATTTTAAGCAAATCGTAGTTATTCATCTTGTAAGGACAATTTTACATGCGTACTTTAGAAATATTGAGTGTGGATACCAATCAAAAAGTTTTAAAAAAATATACCCCAAAAAAGACAAATGAGATACATGTGGGCTATATAGCTGAATTGAACTGTTGTCATCATTCTTAAAGCAAATCGTAGTATTACATTCTTGTAAGGAAATTATTCATGGTTCTTCTTAGAAGTATTGAAGTGTAGCCAAAACCATCAAAAGTTTTTATAATAAATCCAAAAAAAGACAAATGAGTAAAATGTGTTTATATAGCGATTAATTTGTCATCATTTTAAAAAACGAAATTTACATTCTTGTAAGGACAATTTTTAAATGGTTTTTTTAAATTTTTTGAAAGGGGGGCAAAACCTTTTAAAAAATTTTTAAAAAATAAAACCAAAAAAAAACAAATGGTAAAATGTTTCTATAAGCGAATTTAAATGTTGTCTCTTTTAAGAAATCGTTTTATTTCATTCTTGTAAAAACCCCCCCCCCCCCCCCCCCCCCCCAAAAAAAAAAAAAAAAAAAAAAAAAAAAAAAAAAAAAAAAAAAAAAAAAAAAAAAAAAAAAAAAAAAAACTTTTGAATTAAAAAAGTTTTCATCTTTTTAGCAATCGTTGTTTTTCATCTTTTAAGGGCAATTTTTAATGGGGTTTTTTTGAATGTTTATTCGAGGTATACCATTTAAAAGTTTTGAATTAAAAATATATCCAAAAACGACAAATGAGTAACATGTGTTCTATATAGCCGAATTGAACTGTTGTCATCATTCTTAAGCAAATCGTAGTTATTGCATCTTGAAAGAACAATAGTTACATGTCGTATTTCTTAGAAGTGTTGATTCGTAGGCCTACAATTCAAAGTTTGTAATAAAATAATCCTTAAAACGACAAATGAGTAACATGTGTTCTATATAGCTGAATTGAACTGTTGTCATAATTCTTAAAAAAATCGTTGGTATTACATTCTTGTAAGGACAATTTAGTTGCATGGTTATTCTTGGCAGTATTGAATGAGGTATACAACTAAAAAGTTTTAAAATAAATATATCCCAAAAACAACAAATGAGTAACATGTGTTCTATATAGCTGAATTGAACTGTTGTCATATTCTTAAACAAATCGTAACCATTACAATCTTGTAAGGACAATTAGATGCATGGGTACTTCTTAGAAGTATTGAAGTGTAAGCACACCTCTCAAAGTTTTGTAATAAATACAATCCTAAAACGACAAGTGAGTAACATGTGTTCTATATAGCTGAATTGAACTGTTGTCATCATTCTTAAGCAAATCGTAAGTTATTACAATCTTGTAAGGACAAATAGTTACATGCGTACTTCTTTAGAAGTATTGAAGTGTAGCATACCATCAAAAGTTTTTAATAAAATTATCCAAAAACGACAAATGAGATAACATGTGTTTCTATATAGCTGAATTGAACTGTTGTCATCATTCTTAAGCAAATCGTAGTTATTACATTCTTGTAAGGACAATTATTTACATGCGTACTTCTTAGAAGTATTGAAGTGTAGGCATACCACTAAAAAGTTTTGTAATAAATCAACCCAAAAATGACAAATGAGTACATGTGTTCTATATAGCTGAATTGACTGTTGTCATCATTCTTAAGCAAATCGTAGTTATACATTCTTGTAAGGACAAATTAGTTCATGCGTATTTCTTAGAAGTATTGATGTATAGGCATACCAGTCAAAGTTTTTTAATAAATATATCCCAAAAACGACAAATGAGATAATGTGATTTATATAGCTGAATTAAATTGTTGTCATCATTCTTAAGCAAAATCGTAGTTATTACATTCTTTGTAAGGACAATTATTTACATGCGTACTTTATAGAAGTATTGGGGTAGGCATACCAGTCAAAAGTTTTGTAATAAATATATCCCAAAAACGACGAATGTGTAACATGTGGTCTATTTAGCAGAATTAAACTGTTTGTCATCATTCTTAAGCAAATCGTTGTTATTACATTCTTTTAAGGACAATTAGTTGCATGGGTTCTTCTTAGCAGTATTGAATTGTAGGTATACAACTCAAAAGTTTTATAATAAATATATCCAAAAAACGACAAATGAGTAAACATGTTTTCTATATAGCTGAATTGAACTGTTGTCATTTATTCTTAAACAAATCGTAACCATTACAATCTTGTAAGGACAATTAGATGCATGGTTACTTTCTTAGAAGTATTGAAGTGTAAGCACATTCTCAAAGTTTTGTAATAAATACAATCCTAAAACGACAAGTGAGTAACATTGTGTTCTATATAGCTGAATTGAACTGTTGTCATCTTCTTAAAACAAATGGGAGTTTTTACTTCTTGTAAGGACAATTGTTACATGCGTACTTCTTTGAAGTATTGTGTGAGGCATACCCTCAAAAGTTTTGTAATAAATAACCCAAAAACGACAAATGTACATGTTTCTTATAGTGAATTGAACTTTTTCATCTTCTTAACAATCGTAGTTATTCAATCTTGTAAGACAAATTTTACATCTATTCTTTGAGATTGAGTGTGGATTAAAACAAAAGTTTTTAAAAATATAACAAAAAAAGACAAAAAGAGAACTGTGTCTATATAGCGAAATTTAACTGTTGTCATCTTTTTAAGCAAATCGTAGTTTTAAAATTTTTGAAAGGGGGCATTATTTTTCATGGTATTCTTAGAAATTTGAAAGGGGAGGTTTTAAAACAAAAGTTTAATAAATAATCCCCAAAAAAAGACAAATGAGTAAAATGTGTTCTATATAGCTGAAATTTAAATGTTGTCATCATTCTTAAGCAAAACGTAGTTAAAAACATCTTGTAAGGCAATTGTTACAGGGGTATTTTTTAGAAATTTGATTTTAGCATACCCTTTAAAAGTTTTTTAATAAATATAAACCCAAAAACGAAAAAAGATAATGTTTTCTATATAGCTGAAAGAACTTTGTCATCTTCTTAGCAAAACGTAGTTATTATTCTTGTAAGGACAATTATTTTCATTCGTATTTTTTAAAGTATTGAGGTGGAATAACCTCAAAAGTTTTTAATAAATATATCCCAAAAAAAAGACAAATGAGTAAAAAGGGGTTTTTAGCCAATTGAACGTTGTCTCATTCTTAAGCAAATCTAGTTATTCATTTTTGTAAGGACAAATAGTTACAGGGTATTTCTTAAAGTTTGATGGTAGGCTACCATCAAAAGTTTTAATAAATAACCAAAAAAAGAAAAGAGTAAATTTTTAAACGAAATTAAATTTGTCATCTTCTTAAACAAATGTATTATTCATTCTTGTAAGGGGCAATTTTCGTATTTTAGAAGATTGGGGGGATACCCGTCAAAATTTTGAAAAATTATCCCCAAAAAAGCAAATGGAACATGGTCTATTAGCGAATTTTAAATTTGTCATCATTCTTAAACAAATCGTGTTTTTAAAATTTTTAAGGCAATTTTTAAAGGTTTTTCTTAAAGTTTGAATGTAGGATAAATCAAAATTTTTATAAATATCCAAAAAAAAACAAATGAGTAAATGTGTTCTAATACTGAAATTGAACGTTTCATCATTCTTAAGCAAAAACTAGTAAAACATTCTTAAGGCAAAGTTACAGCGTATTTTTAGAAGTATTGAGAAGGGATACCCGCAAAAGTTTTTTAATAAATATACCCAAAAACGAAAATGATAAAGTGTTTAATAGTGAATTAATGTTTTTCTTCTTTCAAAAGTAGTTATTCATTTTTGTAAGGGCAAATTTCTCGTATTTTAGAATATTTGGGGGGGATACCCTCAAAAGTTTTGAAAAAATAAACCCAAAAAAAAAAATGGTAAAATTTTGGTTTTATTTGCGAAAAATTAACTTTGCATCTTCTTAAACAAATGTTTTATTCATTTTAAGACAATTGTTCTTTTTTTAGAAAATTTATTGTGGATACAATCAAAAGTTTTAAATTAAAAATTCCAAAAAAAGACAAATGAGTAAAATGGGGGTTTTTATATAGCGAAATTTAACTGTTGTCATCATTTTCTTAACAAAACTAGGTTTCATTTTTTTTTTGGGGTTTTAAAGGAACAATTGTTTTTTTTACAAATGCGGAAAATTTTTTTTAGGAAGTTTAAAAAGAAAGGGCCTTAAACAAAGTTCAAAAAGTTTTTGGGGGTTAAATAAAATTTTTTAATAAAAATATCCCCAAAAACACAAATGAGTAAACTGTTCTATATGCTGAATTTAACTGTTTCATATTCTTAACAAATCTTTATTACAATCTTGTAAGGGGCAATTTTTTTCATGGGTCTTTTAGAGTATTGGTTAGGATACCAATCAAAAGTTTTAATAATAAATATAAAAAAACGAAAATGGAACATGGTTCATATAGCTGAATTGAACTTTGTCTTTTTAAACAAATCGTTTAAAATTAAATCTTTTAAGGACAATTTTTGGGGATTTTAGAAGAATGAAGTGTGAACCCTCAAAAGTTTTTAATAAATAATCCCAAAAAAGACAAAATGATAAATGTGTTCTATATAGCGAATTGAATGTTGTCCCCCATTCTTTAAAAATGAAAATTTTTCATTTTTGAAGAAAAATTAGTTTACAGGGTTTTTTCTTGAAATTTGATTGTAATACAATCAAAAGTTTTTATAAAAAACCCAAAAAAGAAAATGAGTAAAATGTTTCTATTACGAATTTAACTGTTTTTATTTCTTAAAACAAAACGTAGTTTTTCATTTGTAAGACAATTGTTACATCGTATTCTTTGAATATTTAATGGCATAAAAATCAAAATTTTTAAAAAAAATATACCCAAAAAAAACAAATGATAAAATGGTTCTAATTTCGAATTGAACGTTGTATATTTTAAAAAATCGTGTTATTAAAATTTTTGAAGGACAAATTTTTTCATGGGTTTTTCTTAGAAAAATTGATTTTTAGGAAAATCAAAGTTTTTTTAAATAATCCCAAAAAAAGACAAATGGTAAAATGTGTTTTTTATAGCTGAATGAACTGTTGCATCATTCTTAAACAAATCGTTTTATACATCTTGTAAGGACAAATTTGTTTTGGGGTATTTTAAGAATTTGAAGGTAACCCCTAAAAGTTTTTAAAAAAAATAATCCAAAACACAAATAGTAACATGGTTTTTATATAGCGAATTGAACTGTTGTATATTCTTAACAAATGGGAATTCATTCTTGAAGGACAAATTTTTTCAGGGTTTTTCTAGAAATTTGGTGGGAAAATTCAAAAATTTTTAAAAAAAATTATCCAAAAAAGAAAATGAGTAACTGTTTCTTTAGCGAATGAATTTTTCATCATTCTTAAGAAATCGAGTTTTTACAATCTTGAAGACAAAAATTTTAATCGTACTTCTTTGAGTATTGAAGTGTAGGGAACCCACTAAAAAATTTTTTAATAAATTAACCCAAAAAACGACAAATGAGAACATTGTCTATATAGCTGAATTGGGAACTGTTGTACATTCTTAAGAAATCTAGTTATTTAATTCTTTAAAAGGGCAATTATTACATGCGTATTTTTGAAGTTTTGAAGTTAGATAATAAAAAGTTTTTAAATTTAAAAACCCCAAAAAAGACAAAAAGATAAATGTGTTTTAAGCTGAATTAATTTGTCATCATTTTTAACAAAACGTAGTTATTACATTTTTGAAGGACAATTAGTTCAGCGTATTTTTTAGAAGTTTGGTTGGGATACCAAAAAAAGTTTTAATAAATTACCCAAAAAGAAAAAAAGAGTAAATTTTTTATATAGCGAATTAATGTTGTTCTCATTTTAAGCAAATCTAGTTAAAAACATTTTTGAAGGACAATTATTACTGGTATTTTTAGAAGTTTGGTAGGGTACCCCAAAAGTTTTTTTAAAAATATATCCCAAAAAAAACAAATGGTAAATTTGGTTTATAAGTTTAATAATTTTGTCATATTTTTAAGAAAAACGTGTTTTACATTCTTTAAGGACAATTTTTTCATGGGTTTTTTGAAAATTGGTAGGTTTTCAAAAAAGTTTTTAAAAAAAATATACCCCAAAAACGACAAATGAGTAACATGTGTTCTATATAGCTGAATTGAACTGTTGTCATCATTCTTAAACAATCGTAACTTTACAATCTTGTAAGACAATTAGATGCATGGTTCTTCTTAGAAAATATTGAAGTGTAAGCACACCTCTCAAAAGTTTTGTAATAAATACAATCCTAAAACGACAAGTGAGAACATGTGTTCTATATAGCTGATTGAACTGTTGTCATCATTCTTAAGAAATCGTAGGTATTACATTCTTGTAAGGACAATTGTTACATCGTACTTCTTAGAAGTATTGAGTGAAGTCATAACAGTCAAAGTTTTGTAATAAATATATCCCAAAAACCACAAATGAGTAACATGTGTTCTATATAGCGAATTGAACTGTTGTCATAATTTAAACAAATCGTTGTTTTTACATTCTTGTAAGGACAATTATTGCATGGTTATTCTTGGAGTATTGAATTGTAGGCATACAACTAAAAAGTTTTGAAAAAATATAACCCAAAAACAACAATGAGTAACATGTGTTCTATTAGCTGAATTGAACTTGTCATCATTCTTAAACAAATCGTATATTACAATCTTGTAAGGACAATTATACTGTACTTTAGAATTATGGTTAGCATACCAGTCAAAAGTTTTGAATAAATAAACTAAAAAAAAAGATATGTGATTAAATTACTTAATTTACTATGTATTTTTGCAATGTAAGTACAATATTTAAGGAATTCTTGTATTTGTTAGGCAAATAATTAATTTGTTAAAACTAAAATTTAAATAAATATTAAAGTACAAATAGTGAAATAGTTTATTAGCCAATGAAGTTGTATTTCTTTGGCTAATGGAATTTTTCTTGCATACATTAAACGTTGTATTTTTGAAGTATTTGGATAATTCAAAATATAATTTATTTTAAAACTAAAAAGAGTAATGTGTTGTAATATTTTAAAAACGTTGTATTATTCTTAAGCAATGATATTATACATTTTTTAGAAATTGTTACAGCGTAACATAAAGTTTTTAATGAAGTATAAAGTCAAAATTTTGAAAAATTAAATATTAAAAAAATAAAGTTTAACATGTGTTCATAATAGCTGAATTGAACTGTTGTATATTCTTAAAATCGTGTGTAACATTCTTGTAAGGACAATAGTTGTGGTACTCTTAGAGTTTATAAGAATGTATAACAATCAAAAGTTTTATATAAATATATCCAAAAACACAAATGAGTAACATGATGTTCTATATAGCTGAATTGAATTGTTGTCATATTCTTAACAATCGTAACATTAATCTTGTAGTGACAATAAGTTTTATCTAAATTTAAAGAAGCAATAAATTTTAATACAATCTAACGACTGTATTTCATTTTCAATCGTAATTAACTTTGTAATATTAAGAATGGTATTTTAATTTTGTAAGCAATTTAAGTTTTTAATATTAAGAACAATAAACTTTTTACTAATATACAAAAACGCAATAGAAATGTATTTATATACTGAAGAATGTTTCATCTTCTTCAATAGTATTAAGTTTGATAAAATATAATGTTTTAAGATATAATTACAAACATCAAAGTTTATATAAATAAACAAAAACACAAAAATACAGTTATATATAGTAAGAATTTGCATATTCAAAAAGTATTATAACTAAGGAAGTTATTAATTATTAAAAGATGAATTAGTATTAAACTAAAATTTTGTAAACATCCAAAAAAAATGAGTTAAATTGTTCTAAAGCAATTGTACTGTTGTTCATTCTAAATTCGTAGTATTACAGTTAAAAATTAGTAAATATTTCAAGAAGATAGTACATGTCAAAGTGAATAATTTCAAACAATAGAAATGTCTAGGAATTGAATTTGTACATTTTACAATCGTATTTTGATTGAAGAACAATAAAGTTTTTAAGTTACCTAAACAATCAAAAGTTGTATTATATTCTTAAAGAATGTTTCATGTTTTCAATTAGTTATATTTTGTACATTATTAAGAAATTCTTAGTATTATTTTGTAAGGAATGTCAATGTTATTATATTAAAGGAAAATAAAAGTTTTAAATAAATTATCCACAACAAATGTAAGTTTAATTGAAGAAATTGTTCATCTACATCTAATAAATTGTAAGACAATAATAGGTTTTTAAATAAAAAGCAAAATACAAGTTTTATAAAACAATTAACGACAAGTAGAACATGTTTCTATTAGGAATTGAATGGTATCTTCTTAGAATTGTATTAATTAAGGCAAAGTAAGTTTTTTTAATATAATTACCAACCATAAAAGTTTTTAATAATTAACATGTCAATTAACAATCTATTATAAATTCTGTGACATTATTTTACATCGTATTATAATTTGTAGGACAAAGTACAGTTTTTAAAATATTTAAGCAAGTAAATTTGTATAATTATCAAAAAACAATGGATAATTAAAATCGTTAATTTTATCTTTAAGAAATGTGATAATTCTTTAGACAATTATTAGGTACTTTTAAGTTTAATAACAAAAGTTTGTAAATTTCTAAAAGCGAATTGAATGTGTTATTTAAAAAAATGTTAAATCATTCTTGAACTTGTTATTATTCTTTAAGAAATTAGTTATGCTCTGCAATTGTTGTATATACAACCAAAAGAATAATAAATTTCAAACGAAATGAACTGTTGTTATCTAAGAAATGTGTATTCATTCTTAAAGTACATTACAATTTTAATGAATTTGAGTATTAGAATATAAGTTACCCCAAAAGTTTTGTAATAAATAAATCCAAACACAGTGGTAACATGTGTTCTATATAGCTGAATTGAACTTTGTCATCTTAAAATTGTTTAATTCTTTAAGGAATTAGTTGCATGGGTTATTCTTGGCAGTATTGAATTGTAGGTATACAACTAAAAAGTTTTGAAAATAAATATATCCAAAAACAACAAATGAGTAACATGTGTTCTATATAGCTGAATTGAACTGTTGTCATCATTCTTAAACAAATCGTAACCATTACAATCTTGTAAGGACAATTAGATGCTGGGTACTTCCTTTGAAGTATTGAAGTGTAAGCACACCTCTCACAAGTTTTGTAATAAATACAATCCTAAAACGACAAGTGAGTAACATGTGTTCTATATAGCGAATTGAACTGTTGTCATCATTCTTAAGCAAATCGAAGTTATTACAATTTGTAATGACAAATATTTACATGCGTACTTCTTAGAGGTATTGAAGTGTAGGCATACAACTCAAAGTTTTATAATAAATATAACCCAAAAACGACAAATGAGATACATGTGTACTATATAGCTGAATTGAACTGTCGTCATCATTCTTAAGCAAATCGTAGTTATTACATTCATGTAAGGACAATTATTACGTGCGTACTTCTTAGAAGTATTGAAGTGTAAAGCATACCACTAAAAAGTTTTTGTAATAAATTCAACCCAAAAATGACAAATGAGTAACATGTGTTCTATATAGCTTAATTGAACTGTTTTTCATCATTCTTAAGCGAATCGTAGTTATTGCATTCTTGTAAGGGACAATTAGTTTACATTCGTATTTCTTAGAAGTATTGATGTGTCGGATACCAGTCAAAAGGTTTTGAAATAAATATATCCCAAAAACGACAAATGAGTAACATGACTTCTATATAGCCGAATTGAACTGTTGTCATCATTCTTAAGCAAAACGTAGTTATTGCATTCTTGAAAGAACAAATAGTTTTCATGGTATTTCTTAGAAGTGTTATTCGTATGCATACAATCAAAAGTTTTTTAATAAATATATCCTTAAAACGACAATGAGTAACATGTTTTTCTATATAGCTGTATTGAACTGTTGTCATCATTCTTAAGAAAATCGTAGGTATTACATTCTTGTTTAAAGGGCATTTGTTACATGGGGTACTTCTTAGAAGTATTGAAGTGAAGTCATAAACATCAAAGTTTTGTAATAAATATATCCCAAAAACCACAAATGAGTAACATGTGTTCTATATAGCTGAATTGAAAATGTTGTCATAATTCTTAAACAAATCGTTGTTATTACATTCATGTAAGGACAATTAGTTGCATGGTTATTCTTGGCAGTATTGAATTGTAGGTATACAACTAAAAAGTTTTAAAATAAATATATCCCTAAAACAACAAATGAGTAACATGTGTTCTATATAGCTGAATTGAACTGTTGTCATCATTCTTAAACAAATCGTAACCATTACAATCTTGTAAGGACAATTAGATGCATGGGTACTTCTTAGAAGTATTGAAGTGTAAGCACACCTCTCACAAGTTTTGTAATAAATACAATCCTAAAACGACAAGTGAGTAACATGTGTTCTATATAGCAGAATTGAACTGTTGTCATCATTCTTAAGCAAATCGTAGTTATTACAATCTTGTAATGACAAATATTTACATGCGTACTTCTTAGAGGTATTGAAGTGTAGGCATACAACTCAAAAGTTTTATAATAAATATAACCCAAAAACGACAAATGAGATACATGTGTACTATATAGATGAATTGAACTGTCGTCATCATTCTTAAGCAAATCGTAGTTATTACATTCTTGTAAGGACAATTAGTTACATGCGTACTTCTTAGAAGTATTGAAGTGTAGGCATACCACTAAAAAGTTTTGTAATAAATTCAACCCAAAAATGACAAATGAGTAACATGTGTTCTATATAGCTGAATTGAACTGTTGTCATCATTCTTAAGCAAATCATAGATTTAATTACATTCATTGTTAAGGACAATTAGTTACATGCGTATTGTCTTAGAATGTATTGAATGTATTAGGCATACCAGTCATAAAGTTATTTAATAAATATATCCACAAAACGACAAATGAGATCAAATGTGATTTATATAGCTGAATTAAATTGTTGTCATCATTCTTAAGCAAATCGTAGTTATTACATTCTTGTAAGGACAATTATTTACATGCGTACTTTATAGAAGTATTGGGGTAGGCATACCAGTCAAAAGTTTTGTAATAAATATATCCCAAAAACGACGAAATGTGTAACATGTGGTCTATTTAGCAGAATTAAACTGTTGTCATCATTCTTAAGCAAATCGTTGTTATTACATTCTTTTAAGGACAATTAGTTGCATGGGTTCTTCTTAGCAGTATTGAATTGTAGGTATACAACTCAAAAGTTTTATAATAAATATTTCCAAAAAACGACAAATGAGTAACATGTGTTCTATATAGCTGAATTGAACTGTTGTCATCATTCTTAAACAAATCGTAACCATTACAATCTTGTAAGGACAATTAGATGCATGGTTACTTCTTAGAAGTATTGAAGTGTAAGCACACCTCTCAAAAGTTTTGTAATAAATACATCCTAAAACGACAAAGTGAGTAACATGTTTCTATATAGCTGAATTGAACTGTTGTCATCATTCTTAAGCAAATGTAGTTATTATATCCTTGTAAGGACAATTAGTTACATGCGTTACTTCTAAGAAGTATTGTAGTGTATGTATACAACTCAAAAGTTTTATACTAAATATATCCCAAAAACGACAAATGATAACATGTATTCTATATAGCTGAATTGAACTGTTTTCATCATTCTTAAGCAAATCGTAGTTATTACAATCTTGTAATGACAAATATTTACATGCGTACTTCTTAGAGATATTGAAGTGTAGGCATACCACTCAAAAGTTTTATAATAAATATAACACATAACGACAAATGAGATACATGTGTACTATATAGCTGAATTGAACTGTTGTCATCATTCTTAAGCAAATCGTAGTTATTAAATTCTTGTAAGGACAGTTATTTACATGCGTACTTCTTAGAAGTATTGAAGTGTAGGTATTAAACTCAAAAGTTTTATAGTAAATACATCCCAAAAAACGACAAATGAGTAAAATGTGTTCTATATAGCTGAATTGAACTGTTGTCATTATTCTTAAGCAAATCGTAGTTACTACAGTCTTGTAAGGACAATTAGTTACAGGCGTATTTCTTAGGAGTATTGATGTGTAGGCATACCAGTCAAAAGTTTTGTAATAAATATAACCCAAAAACGATAAATGAGATACATGTGTTCTATATAGCTGAATTGAACTACTGTCATCCTTCTTGAGCGAATCGTAGTTATTGCATTCTTGTAAGGACAATTAGTTACATTCGTATTTCTTAGAAGTATTGATGTGTCGGAATACCAGTCAAAAGTTTTGAAATAAATATATCCCAAAAACGACAAATGAGTAACATGAGTTCTATATAGCCGAATTGAACTGTTGTCATCATTCTTAAGCAAATCATAGTTATTACATTCTTGTAAGGACAATTAGTTACATGCGTATTTCTTAGAAGTATTGATGGATAGGCATACCAGTCAAAAGTTTTTCAATAAATATATCCAAAAAACGACAAATGAGATAAATGTGATTTATATAGCTGAATTAAATTGTTGTCATCATTCTTAAGCAAATCGTAGTTATTACATTCTTGTAAGGACAATTATTTACATGCGTACTTTATAGAAGTATTGGGGTAGGCATACCAGTCAAATTTTTGTAAAAATATATCCCAAAAACGACGAATGTGTAACATGTGGTCTATTTAGCAGAATAAAACTGTTGTCATCATTCTTAAGCAAATCGTTGTTATTACATTCTTTTAAGGACAATTAGTTGCATGGGTTCTTCTTAGCAGTATTGAATTGTAGGTATACAACTCAAAAGTTTTATAATAAAATATTTCCAAAAAACGACAAATGAGTAACATGTGTTCTATATAGCTGAATTGAACTGTTGTCATCACTCTTAAACAAATCGTAACCATTACAATCTTGTAAGGACAATTAGATGCATGGTTACTTCTTAGAAGTATTGAAGTGTAAGCACACCTCTCAAAAGTTTTGTAATAAATACAATCCTAAAACGACAAGTGAGTAACATGTGTTCTATATAGCTGAATTGAACTGTTGTCATCATTCTTAAGCAAATGGTAGTTATTACATTCTTGTAAGGACAATTAGTTACATGCGTTCTTCTAAGCAGTATTGTAGTGTATGTATACAACTCAAAAGTTTTATACTAAATATATCCCAAAAACGACAAATGAGTAACATGTATTCTATATAGCTGAATTGAACTGTTTTCATCATTCTTAAGCAAATCGTAGTTATTACAATCTTGTAATGACAAATATTTACATGCATACTTCTTAGAGATATTGAAGTGTAGGCATACCACTCAAAGTTTTATAATAAATATAACACAAAACGACAAATGAGATACATGTGTACTATACAGCTGAATTGAACTGTTGTCATCATTCTTAAGCAAATCGTAGTTATTAAATTCTTGTAAGGACAGTTATTTACAAGCGTACTTCTTAGAAGTATTGAAGTGTAGGTATTAAACTCAAAAGTTTTATAGTAAATACATCCCAAAAAACGACAAATGAGTAAAATGTGTTCTATATAGCTGAATTGAACTGTTGTCATCATTCTTAAGCAAGTCGTAGTTACTACAGTCTTCTAAGGACAATTAGTTACAGGCGTATTTCTTAGAAGTATTGATGTGTAGGCATACCAGTCAAAAGTTTTGTAATAAATATAACCCAAAAACGATAAATGAGATACATGTGTTCTATATAGCTGAATTGAACTAGTGTCATCCTTCTTGAGCGAATCGTAGTTATTGCATTCTTGTAACAACAATTAGTTACATTCGTATTTCTTAGAAGTATTGATGTGTCGGAATACCAGTCAAAAGTTTTGAAATAAATATATCCCAAAAACGACAAATGAGTAACATGAGTTCTATATAGCCGAATTGAACTGTTGTCATCATTCTTAAGCAAATCGTAGTTATTGCATTCTTGAAAGAACAAATAGTTACATGTCTATTTCTTAGAAGTGTTGATTCGTAGGCCTACAATTCAAATGTTTGTAATAAATATATCCTTAAAACGACAAATGAGTAACATGTGTTCTATATAGCTGAATTGAACTGTTGTCATAATTCTTAAACAAATCGTTGTTATTACATTCTTGTAAGGACAATTAGTTTCATGCGAATTTCTTAGAAGTATGATGTATAGGCATACCAGTCAAAAGTTTTTTAATAAATATATCAAAAAAACGACAAATGAGATAAATGTGATTTATATAGCTGAATTAAATTGTTGTCATCATTCTTAAGCAAATCGTAGTTATTACATTCTTGTAAGGACCATTATTTACATGCGTACTTTATAGAAGTATTGGGGTAGGCATACCAGTCAAAAGTTTTGTAATAAATATATCCCAAAAACGACGAATGTGTAACATTTGGTCTATTTAGCAGAATTAAACTGTTGTCATCATTCTTAAGCAAATCGTTGTTATTACATTCTTTTAAGGACAATTAGTTGCATGGGTTCTTCTTAGCAGTATTGAATTGTAGGTATACAACTCAAAAGTTTTATAATAAATATATCCAAAAAACGACAAATGAGTAACATGTGTTCTATATAGCTGAATTGAACTGTTGTCATCATTCTTAAACAAATCGTAACCATTACAATCTTGTAAGGACAATTAGATGCATGGTTACTTCTTAGAAGTATTGAAGTGTAAGCACTCCTCTCAAAAGTTTTGTAATAAATACAATCCTAAAACGACAAGTGAGTAAAATGTGTTCTATATAGCTGAATTGAACTGTTGTCATCATTCTTAAGCAAATGGTAGTTATTACATTCTTGTAAGGACAATTAGTTACATGCGTACTTCTTAGAAGTATTGAAGTGTAGGCATACCACTAAAAAGTTTTGTAATAAATTCAACCCAAAAATGACAAATGAGTAACATGTGTTCTATATAGCTGAATTGAACTGTTGTCATCATTCTTAAGCAAATCGTAGTTATTACAATCTTGTAATGACAAATATTTACATGCGTACTTCTTAGAGATATTGAAGTGTAGGCATACCACTCAAATGTTTTATAATAAATATAACAAAAAACGACAAATGAGATACATGTGTACTATATAGCTGAATTGAACTGTTGTCATCATTCTTAAGCAAATCGTAGTTATTAAATTCTTGTAAGGACAGTTATTTACATGCGTACTTCTTAGAAGTATTGAAGTGTAGGTATTAAACTCAAAAGTTTTATAGTAAATACATCCCAAAAAACGACAAATGAGTAAAATGTGTTCTATATAGCTGAATTGAACTGTTGTCATCATTCTTAAGCAATCGTAGTAATTACAGTCTTGTAAGGACAATTAGTTACAGGCGTATTTCTTAGAAGTATTGATGTGTAGGCATACCAGTCAAATGTTTTGTAATAAATATAACCCAAAAACGATAAATGAGATACATGTGTTCTATATAGCTGAAATGAACTATTGTCATCCTTCTTGAGCGAATCGTAGTTATTGCATTTTGTAAGGACAATTAGTTACATTCGTATTTCTTAGAAGTATTGAAGTGTAGGTATTAAACTCAAAAGTTTTTATAGTAAATACATCCCAAAAAACAAACAAATGAGTAACATGTGTTCTATATAGCTGTATTGAACTGTTTGTCATCATTCTTAAGCAAATCGTAGGTATTACATTCTTGTAAGGACAATTTGTTTTACTGCGTACTTCTTAGAAGTATTGAAGTGAAGGCATAACAGTCAAAAGTTTTGTAATAAATATATCCCAAAAACGACAAATGATAACATTTTTCTATATAGCTGAATTGAACTGTTGTCATCATTCTTAAGCAAATCGTAGTTATTACAATCTTGTAAGGACAATTATTACATGCGTACTTCTTAGAAGTATTGAAGTAAGTCATAACAGTCAAAAGTTTTGTAATAAAATATCCCAAAAACGACAAATGAGTAACATGTGTTCTATATAGCTGAATTGAACTGTTGTCATAATTCTTAAACAAAATCGTTGTTATTACATTCTTGTAAGGACATTATTTACATGCGTACTTCTTAGAAGAATTGAAGTGTAGGTATTAAACTCAAAAGTTTATATAAAATACATCCCAAAAAACAAAAAATGATAAAATGTGTTCTATTAAGCTGAATTGAACTGTTGTCATCATTCTTAAGCAAATCGTAGTAATACAGTCTTTAAGGACAATTAGTTACAGGCGTATTCTAGAAGTATTGATGTGTAGGCATACCATCAAATGTTTTGTAATAAATATAACCCAAAAACGATAAATGAGATACATGTGTTCTATATACTGAATTGAACTATTGTCATCCTTCTTGAGCGAATCGTAGTTATTGCATTTTGTAAGGACAATTAGTTACATTCGTATTTCTTAGAAGTATTGATGTGTCGGAATACCAGTCAAAAGTTTTGAAATAAATATATCCCAAAAACGACAAATGAGTAACATGACTTCTATATAGCCGAATTGAACTGTTTGTCATCATTCTTAAGCAAATCGTAGTTATTGCATTCTGAAAGAACAAATAGTTACATGTGTATTTCTTAGAAGTGTTGATTCGTAGCATACAATTCAAAAGTTTGTAATAAATATATCCTTAAAACGACAAATGAGTAACATGTGTTCTATATAGCGGTATTGAACTGTTGTCATCATTCTAAGAAAATCGTAGTATTACATTCTTGTAAGGACAATTTGTTACATGCGTACTTCTTAGAAGTATTGAAGTGAAGTCATAACTATCAAAAGTTTTGTAATAAATATATCCCAAAAACCACAAATGAGTAACATAGTGTTCTATATAGCTGAATTGAACTGTTTTCATAATTCTTAAACAAATCGTTGTTATTACATTCATGTAAGGACAATTAGTTGCATGGGTTATTCTTGGCAGTATTGAATGTAGGTATACAACTAAAAAGTTTAAAATAAATATATCCCAAACACAACAAATGAGTAACATGTGTTCTATATAGCTGAATTGAACTGTTGTCATCATTCTTAAACAAATCGTAACCATTACAATCTTTTAAGGACAATTAATGACATGGGTACTTCTTAGAAGTATTGAAGTGTAAAGCACACCTCTCACAAGTTTTGTAATAAATACAATCCTAAAACGACAATGAGTAACATGTGTTCTATATAGCAGAATTGAACTGTTGTCATCATTCTTAAGCAAATCGTAGTTATTACAATCTTGTAATGACAAATATTTACATGCGTACTTCTTAGAGGGATTGAAGTGTAGGCATACAACTCAAAAGTTTTATAATAAATATAACCCAAAAAAGACAAATGAGATACATGTGTACTATATAGATGAATTGAACTGTCGTCATCATTCTTAAGCAAATCGTAGTTATTACATTCTTGTAAGGACAATTAGTTACATGCGTACTTCTTAGAAGTATTGAAGTGTAGGCATACCACTAAAAAGTTTTGTAATAAATTCAACCCAAAAATGACAAATGAGTAACATGTGTTCTATATAGCTGAATTGAACTGTTGTCATCTTCCCTTTAAACAAATCGTAGTTATTTAAAATTTTTGTAAGGGCAAAAAAATTACATTTGTATTTTTTTAGAAGTATTGGTTTTTGGGCGGAATACCATCAAAAGTTTTGAAAAAAAATATATTTTAAAAAAACGCAATAAAATAACATGGTTCATATAGCCCAATTGAACTGTTGTCAACATTCTTAAAAAAAAATTTTTGGAAAATTTTAAATTTTTTCAAATTTGTTTAGGAAAACAAATTTTTTTAATTTGCAAAGGTTTTTCTTTAGCGTATTGAAGTTTAATTTTTTTTTTTTGTTAAAAATTTTTTTTTTTTTTTTTTTTTTTTTTTTGTTTTTTTTTTTTTTTTTTTTTTTTTTTTTTTTTTTTTTTTTTTGTTTTTTTTTTTTTTTTTTTTTTTTTTTTTTTTTTTTTTTTTTTTTTGGGTTTTTTTTTTTTTTTTTTTTTTTTTTTTTTTTTTTTTTTTTTTTTTTTTTTTTTAAAGGGATAAAAATCAAAAGTTTTTAAAAAAATAACCCCAAAAAAGACAAATAATAAAATTTTTTTCCCATATAGCTGAAAATTAAAATTTGTCATCATTCTTAAGAAATCGTTTTATTACATTCTTTAAGGACAATTTATTTATTTTCTTAAAAAATTTTAGGATCCCTCAAAAGTTTTTTAAAAAAATATCCAAAAAAAAAAAAGTAACATTTTTATATACTGAAATTTAAAGTTTCATCATTCTTAACAAATCGTAAATTTTCAAACTTTTAAAAAATTATATTTCTTTTTAAAGTATTTAAGTTAAACCACCCTAAAATTTGTAATAAACAATCCAAAACGACAATGAGAACATGTGTTTTATTAGCTGAAATTTAACTTTTCTCATTCTTAACAAAACGTTTTATTTCAAACTTGTAAGAAAATATTAAAGCGTATTTCTTTGAGGATTGAAGGTAACATACAACCAAAAGTTTTATAATAAATATAAACCCAAAACGACAAATGGGGTACATGTTATATATGCTGAATTTAACTTCGTCATCATTCTTAACAAATAGTAAATTTCATTCTTTTAAGGAAATTGTTTCATGCGTACTTCTAGAAATTTAAGTTGGGAACCCCTAAAAAATTTTGTTAAAAATCAACCCAAAAATGACAAAATGAGTAACATTGTTCTATATCTGAATTTAACGTTGTCACATTTTTAACAAAACGTAGTTTTACTTCTTTAAGGACAATTAGTTACATGCGTATTTTTTAAATATTGATTTATAGGCATACCGTCAAAAGTTTTTTAATAAATATACCCAAAACGACAAATGAGAAAAAGTGATTTAAAAAGTAATTAAATTTTTGTCACATTTTTTAACAAACGTAGTTTTTAATTCTTGTAAGGACAATTATTTAATGCATTATGAAAATTGGGGGGAGCATCCAGTCAAAAGTTTTGTAAAAAATTTCCCAAAAAAGACGAATGTGAAAAATTGGTCTATTTAGCAAATTAAACTGTTGTCATCATTCTTAAGCAAATCGTTTTTATTACATTTTTTAAGGAAATTTTTCATGGGTTCTTTTAGCAGTATTGAATTGTGGGAACAAACCAAAAGTTTTATAAAAATTATCCCAAAAAACGAAAATGATTTAAATGTTCTATATGCTGAATTTAACTGTTTCATCATTCTTAAAAAATCGTCCTTACAATCTTTTAAGGAAAAAAGAGCATGGTTCTTCTTTGAAGTATTGAAGTGTAAGCCACCCTCCAAAAATTT
>JARBHB010000110.1:0-24456 GCA_029891345.1 Dryococelus australis
GTGGTAGGGATATCCTACCTTGGAGTTGTAAGTGTGTGGTAGCAGTAAGGATATCGCGCATACCTATTGGGAAGTTGTATAGTGTAGTGTAGCAGTAAGGTATATCGCGATACCTAATTGGGAAGTTGTATAGTGAGTGTAGCAGTAAGAATATGGATACTATTGGGAGTTGTATAGTGTATGTAAGTAGGTAGCTACCATTGGATTGATAGTGTAGTGTAGCATAAGGATATCGCGCATACCTATGGAAGTTGTAATGTAGTGTAGCAGTAAGATATCGCGCATACCTATTGGGAAGTTGTATTGTAGTGTAGCAGTAAGAATATCGCGCATACCATTGGGAAGTTGTAGTGTAGGTAGCAGTAAGAAATGCGCATACCTATTGGGAAGTTGTATAGTGTAGTGTAGCATAAGGAATCGCGCATACTATTGGGAATTGTATAGTGTATGTAATAGAATACCGTAAATTGGATTTATGATGAAGTAAGAAAGCATACTATAAGTAAGAATCGCGAACTGAATTAGTATGTGCAATTCGCCAACCATTGATTAAGTTGACTAGATCACTATGATAATTATCATAAGACGCATTGAAGTAAGGTGCATCGCATACCTATTGGAAGTTGTATAGTGTAGTGTAGCATAAGGATACGCGCATACCTATTGGAAGTTGTATAGTGTAGTGTAGCAGTAAGATATCGCGCATACATGGAAGTTTAAGTAGTGTACATAAGATATCGCGCTACCTATTGGAAGTTGTATATGTAGTGTAGCAGTAGAATATCGCGCATACCTATTGGAAGTTGTATAGTGTAGTGTAGCAGTAAGGAAATCGCGCATACTTGGAAGTGTATATGTATGTAGCATAAGGATATCGCGCAACCTATTGGAAGTTGTATAGTGTAGTGTAGCAGTAAGGAATATCGCGCATACCTATTGGGAAGTTGTATAGTGTAGTGTAGCATAAGGAATATCGCGCATACCTATTGGGAAGTTGTATAGTGTAGTGTAGCAGTAAGGAATATCGCGCATACCTATTGGAAGTTGTATAGTGTAGTGTAGCAGTAAGGAATATCGCGCATACCTATTGGAAGTTGTATAGTGTAGTGTAGCATAAGGATATCGCGCATACCTATTGGGAAGTTGTATAGTGTAGTGTAGCAGTAAGGAATATCGCGCATACCTATTGGGAAGTTGTATAGTGTAGTGTAGCAGTAAGGAATATCGCGCATACCTATTGGGAAGTTGTATAGTGTAGTGTAGCAGTAAGGAATATCGCGCATACCTATTGGAAGTTGTATATGTAGTGTAGCAGTAAGGAATATCGCGCATACCTATTGGGAAGTTGTATAGTGTAGTGTAGCAGTAAGGAATATACGCGCATACCTATTGGAAGTTGTATAGTGTAGTGTAGCAGTAAGGAATATCGCGCATACCTATTGGGAAGTTGTATAGTGTAGTGTAGCAGTAAGGAATATCGCGCATACCTATTGGGAAGTTGTATAGTGTAGTGTAGCAGTAAGGAATATCGCGCATACCTATTGGGAAGTTGTATAGTGTAGTGTAGCAGTAAGGAATATCGCGCATACCTATTGGAAGTTGTATAGTGTAGTGTAGCAGTAAGGAATATCGCGCATACCTATTGGGAAGTTGTATAGTGTAGTGTAGCAGTAAGGAATATCGCGCATACCTATTGGGAAGTTGTATAGTGTAGTGTAGCAGTAAGGATATCGCGCATACCTATTGGGAAGTTGTAATAGTGTAGTGTAGCAGTAAGGAATATCGCGCATACCTATTGGAAGTTGTATAGTGTAGTGTAGCAGTAAGGAATATCGCGCATACCTATTGGGAAGTTGTATAGTGTAGTGTAGCAGTAAGGAATATCGCGCATACCTATTGGGAAGTTGTATAGTGTAGTGTAGCAGTAAGGATATCGCGCATACCTATTGGGAAGTTGTATAGTGTAGTGTAGCAGTAAGGAATATCGCGCATACCTATTGGGAAGTTGTATAGTGTAGTGTAGCAGTAAGAATATCGCGCATACCTATTGGAAGTTGTATAGTGTAGTGTAGCAGTAAGGAATATCGCGCATACCTATTGGGAAGTTGTATAGTGTAGTGTAGCAGTAAGGATATCGCGCATACCTATTGGAAGTTGTATAGTGTAGTGTAGCAGTAAGGAATATCGCGCATACCTATTGGGAAGTTGTATAGTGTAGTGTAGCAGTAAGGAATATCGCGCATACCTATTGGAAGTTGTATAGTGTAGTGTAGCAGTAAGGATATCGCGCATACCTATTGGGAAGTTGTATAGTGTAGTGTAGCAGTAAGGAATATCGCGCATACCTATTGGAAGTTGTATAGTGTAGTGTAGCAGTAAGGAATATCGCGCATACCTATTGGGAAGTTGTATAGTGTAAGTGTAGCAGTAAGGAATATCGCGCATACCTATTGGAAGTTGTATAGTGTAGTGTAGCAGTAAGGAATATCGCGCATACCTATTGGGAAGTTGTATAGTGTAGTGTAGCAGTAAGGAATATCGCGCATACCTATTGGGAAGTTGTATAGTGTAGTGTAGCAGTAAGGAATATCGCGCATACCTATTGGGAAGTTGTATAGTGTAGTGTAGCAGTAAGGAATATCGCGCATACCATATTGGGAAGTTGTATAGTGTAGTGTAGCAGTAAGGAATATCGCGCATACCTATTGGGGAAGTTGTATAGTGTAGTGTAGCAGTAAGGAATATCGCGCATACCTATTGGGAAGTTGTATAGTGTAGTGTAGCAGTAAGGAATATCGCGCATACCTATTGGGAAGTTGTATAGGTGTAGTGTAGCAGTAAGGAATATCGCGCATACCTATTGGGAAGTTGTATAGTGTAGTGTAGCAGTAAGGAATATCGCGCATACCTAATTGGAAGTTGTATAAGTGTAGTGTAGCAGTAAGGAATATCGCGCATACCTATTGGAAGTTGTATAGTGTAGTGTAGCAGTAAGGAATATCGCGCATACCTATTGGGAAGTTGATAGTGTAGTGTAGCAGTAAGGAAAATCGCGCCATACCTATTGGAAGTTGTATAGTGTAGTGTAGCAGTAAGGAATACGCGCATACCTATTGGAAGTTGTATAGTGTAGTGTAGCAGTAAGGAATATCGCGCATACCTATTGGAAGTTGTATAGTGTAGTGTAGCAGTAAGGAATATCGCGCATACCTATTGGGAAGTTGTATAGTGTAGTGTAGCAGTAAGTGAATATCGCGCATACCTATTGGGAATTTGTATAGTGTAGTGTAGCAGTAAGGAATATCGCGCATACCTATTGGGAAGTTGTATAGTGTAGTGTAGCAGTAAGGAATATCGCGCATACCTATTGGGAAGTTGTATAGTGTAGTGTAGCAGTAAGGAATATCGCGCATACCTATTGGGAAGTTGTATAGTGTAGTGTAGCATAGGATATCGCGCATACCTATTGGGAAGTTGTATAGTGTAGTGTAGCAGTAAGGAATATCGCGCATACCTATTGGGAAGTTGTATAGTGTAGTGTAGCAGTAAGGATATCGCGCATACCTATTGGGAAGTTGTATAGTGTAGTGTAGCAGTAAGGAATATCGCGCATACCTATTGGAAGTTGTATAGTTGTAGTGTAGCAGTAAGGAATATCGCGCATACCTATTGGGAAGTTGTATAGTGTAGTGTAGCAGTAAGGAATATCGCGCATACCTATTGGAAGTTGTATAGTGTAGTGTAGCATAAGGAATATCGCGCATACCTATTGGGAAGTTGTATAGTGTAGTGTAGCAGTAAGGAATATCGCGCATACCTATTGGGAAGTTTATAGTGTAGTGTAGCAGTAAGGAATATCGCGCATACCTAATTGGAAGTTGTATAGTGTAGTGAGCAGTAAGGAATATCGCGCATACCTATTGGAAGTTGTATAGTGTATGTAGCAGTAAGGAATATCGCGCATACCTATTGGGAAGTTGTATAGTGTAGTGTAGCAGTAAGGAATATCGCGCATACCTATTGGAAGTTGTATAGTGTAGTGTAGCAGTAAGGATATCGCGCATACCTATTGGAAGTTGTATAGTGTAGTGTAGCAGTAAGGAATATCGCGCATACCTATGGGAAGTGATAGTGAGTGTAGCATAAGGATATCGCGCATACCATTGGAATTGTATAGTTATGAGCATAAGATACGCCTACCTATTGGAATTGTATAGGTAGTTAGCAGTAAGGAATACGCGCAACTATTGGGAATTGTATAGTGTAGTGTAGCATAAGGAATATCGCGCATACCTATTGGAAGTTGATATGTAGTGTAGCAGTAAGAATATCGCGCATACCTATTGGAAGTTGTATATGTAGTTAGCATAAGGAATATCGCGCTACCTATTGGGAAGTGTATAGTGTAGTGTACAGTAAGGATATCGCCATACCTATTGAATTGTATAGTGTATGTAGCAGTAAGGATATCGCGCATACCTATTGGGAAGTTGATAGTGTAGTGTAGCATAAGGATATCGCGCATACATTGGGAAGTTGATAGTGTAGTGTACATAAGGATATCGGCATACCTATTGGGAATGTATAGTGTATGTACATAGGAAACCGCATACCTATTGGGAGTTGTTGGTATGTGCATAAGAATATCGCGCATATATTGGAAGTTGTATAGGTAGTGTAGCAGTAAGAATATCGCGCATACCATGGAAGTTGTATAGTGTAGTGTAGCAGTAAGGAATATCGCGCATACCTATTGGAAGTTGTATGTATGAGCAGTAAGATATGGCATACTATTGGAATTGTATAGTGTAGTTAGCAGTAAGGAATATCGCGCATACCTATTGGAAGTGATAGTGATGTAGCATAAGGAATATCGCGCATACCTATTGAATGTATATGTAGTGTACAGTAAGGAATATCCGCATACATTGGAAGTTGATATGTATGTAGCAGTAAGGAATATCGCGCATACTATTGGAAGTTGTATAGTGTAGTGTAGCAGTAAGAATATCGCGCATACCTATTGGAAGTTGTATAGTGTAGTGTAGCAGTAAGGAATATCGCGCATACCATTGGGAAGTTGTATATGTAGTGTAGCAGTAAGAATATCGCGCATACCTATTGGGAAGTTGTATAGTGTAGTGTAGCAGTAAGGATATCGCGCATACCTATTGGAAGTTTATAGTGTAGTGTAGCAGTAAGGAAATCGCGCATACCTATTGGAAGTTGTATAGTGTAGTGTAGCATAAGGAATACGCGCATACCTATTGGGAAGTTGTATAGTGTATGTAGCATAAGGAATATCGCGCATACCTATTGGGAAGTTGTATAGTGTAGTGTAGCAGTAAGGATATCGCGCATACCTATTGGGAAGTTGTATAGTGTAGTGAGCATAAGATATCGCGCATACCTATTGGGAAGTTGTATAGTGTAGTGTAGCAGTAAGGAATATCGCGCATACCATACCTATTGGGAAGTTGTATAGTGTAGTGTGCAGTAAGGAATATCGCGCATACCTAGGAAGTGTATAGTGTAGGTACAGTAAGGAATATGGCATACCTATTGGAATTGTATAGTGTAGTGTAGATAAGAATATCGCGCATACCTATTGGGAAGTTGTATAGTTAGTGTAGCATAAGGAATATCGCGCATACTATTGGGAAGTTGTATAGTGTAGTGTAGCAGTAAGGGATATCGCGCATACCTATGGAAGTTGTATAGTGTAGTGTAGCAGTAAGGAATATCGGCATACCTATTGAAGTTGTATAGTGAGTGTGCGTAAGAATATCGTATTGATTTAGTGATGAGCAGTAGATATGGATCATTGAGTTATGAGTGACAGAGAACGGCTACTATGAATTAGGTGTAGAGAAATCGCGCATACTTGATGTATATGAGTGTAAGTACGGATACCTATTGGGATGGATAGCTAAATGGATCATGAGTTGTATTGTAGTACGTAGGATTCGGATACTTTGGAGTTATAGTATAAGACGCGATCTTGATGTAGTAGTGTACAGTAAGATCGCTACTATTAGTGTACATAAGACGGCATATATTAGTGAGTCAGTATATGCGCAACCTATTGAAGTGATGTATAGCATAGGAATCGCTACCTATGGAATTGTAGTGTGACTAAGATCGGACTATGATTGTAAAGTGTAGTGTAGCAGTAAGGAATATCGCGCATACCTATTGGAATTGTATAGTGTAGTGTACAGTAAGGAATATCGCGCATACCTATTGGGAAGTTGTATAGTGATGTAGCAGTAAGGATATCGCGCATAATTGGGAATTGTATAGTGTATGAGCATAAGGATATCGCGCATACTATTGGAAGTTGTATAGTGTAGTGTAGCAGTAAGGATATCGCCAATAATTGGAATGTATAGTGTATGTAGCATAAGGATATCGCGCATACCTATTGGATTTATAGTGTAGTGAGCAAAGGAATATCGCCTACTATGGAGTGTATATTAGTGTAGCAGTAAGGAATATCGCGCATACCTATGGAATGTATAGTGTAGTGTACATAAGGAATCGCGAACCATTGATGTATGTATGTAGATAAGAATCGCGCATACCTTGAATTGTATATGAGTGAGCAAAGATATCGCGCTACCTATGAAGTAATGTAGTGAGCATAAGGAATACGCGCATACCATTGGAATTTAAGTGTATGTAGCAGTAAGGAATATCGGCATACCTATTGGAATTGTATAGTGATGTACAGAAGAATATCGCGCAACCATTGGAAGTTATAGTGTAGTGTAGCATAAGAAATCGCGCATACCATGGGAATGTATATGTAGTGTGCAGTAAGGATATCGCGCATACCTATGGAATTATTATGTACTAAGGAATATCGCGCACCATGAAGTTGTATAGTGAGTAGCATAGATACGCTACAATGTTTAGGTAGCAGAAGATTCGCGCATACTATTGGGAAGTTAGGTGTACATAGAATCGCGCATAGAATTGTATAGTGTAGTGTAGCAGTAAGGAATATCGCGCATACCTATTAGGAAGTTGTATAGTGTAGTGTAGCAGTAAGGAATATCGCGCATACCTATTGGGAAGATGTATAGTGTAGTGTAGCAGTAAGGAATATCGCGCATACCTATTGGGAAGTTGTATAGTGTAGTGTAGCAGTAAGGGATATCGCGCAACCTATTGGTAGTTGTATAGTGTAGTGTAGCAGTAAGGATATCGCGCATAACTATTAGTGAAGTTGTATAGTGTAGTGTAGCAGTAAGAATATCGCGCATACCTATTGGGAAGTTGATAGTGTAGTGTAGCAGTAAGGAAATCGCGCATACCTATTGGGAAGTTTGTATAGTGTAGTGTAGCAGTAAGGAATATCGCGCATACCTATTGGGAAGTTGTATAGTGTAGTGTAGCAGTAAGGAATATCGCGCATACCTATTGGGAAGTTGTATAGTGTAGTGTAGCAGTAAGGAATATCGCGCATACCTATTGGGAAGTTGTATAGTGTAGTGTAGCAGTAAGGAATATCGCGCATACCTATTGGAAGTTGTATAGTGTAGTGTAGCAGTAAGGATATCGCGCATACTATTGGGAAGTTGTATAGTGTAGTGTAGCAGTAAGAATATCGCGCATACCTATTGGGAAGTTGTATAGTGTAGTGTAGCAGTAAGGAATATCGCGCATACCTATTGGGAAATTGTATAGTTAGTGTAGCAGTAAGGAATATCGCGCATACCTATTGGAAGTTGTATAGTTAGTGTAGCAGTAAGGAATATCGCGCATACCTATTGGGAAGTTGTATAGTGTAGTGTAGCAGTAAGGAATATCGCGCATACCTATTGGAAGTTGTATAGTGTAGTGTAGCATAAGGAATATCGCGCATACCTATTGGGAATTGTATAGTGTATGTACAGTAAGGATATCGCGCATACCTATTGGGAAGTTGTATAGTGTAGTGTAGCAGTAAGGGATATCGCGCATACCTATTGGGAAGTTGTATAGTGTAGTGTACATAAGGAATATCGCGCATACCTATTGGAAGTTGTATAGTGTAGTGTAGCAGTAAGGATATCGCGCATACCTATTGGGAAGTTGTATAGTGTAGTGTAGCAGTAAGGAATATCGCGCATACCTATTAGGAAGTTGTATAGTGTAGTGTAGCAGTAAGGAATATCGCGCATACCTATTGGAATTGTATAGTGTAGTGTAGCATAAGGAATATCGCGCATACCTATTGGGAATTGTATAGTGTAGTGTAGCAGTAAGGATATCGCGCATACCTATTGGGAAGTTGTATAGTGTAGTGTAGCAGTAAGGAATATCGCGCATACCTATTGGAAGTTGTATAGTTAGTGTAGCATAAGGAATATCGCGCATACCTATTGGAAGTTGTATAGTGTAGTGTAGCAGTAAGGAATATCGCGCATACCTATTGGGAATTGTATAGTTATGTAGCATTTTTTTTTTTTTCGCGCATACCTATTGGAAGTGTATAGTGTAGTGTAGCAGTAAGGAATATCGCGCATACCTATTGGGAAGTTGTATAGTGTAGTGTAGCAGTAAGGAAAATCGCGCATACCTATTGGGAAGTTGTATAGTGTAATGTAGCAGTAAGGAATATCGCGCATACCTATTGGGAAGTTGTATAGTGTAGTGTAGCAGTAAGGATATCGCGCATACCTATATGGAAGTTGTATAGTGTAGTGTAGCAGTAAGGAATATCGCGCATACCTATTGGAAGTTGTATAGTGTAGTGAGCAGAAAGGGATATCGCGCATACCTATTGGAAGTTGTATAGTGTAGTGTAGCAGTAAGGAATATCGCGCATACCTATTGGAAGTTGTATAGTGTATGTGCAGTAAGGAATATCGCGCATACCTATTGCGAAGTTGTATAGTGTAGTGTAGCAGTAAGGAATATCGCGCATACCTATTGGGAAATGTATAGTGTAGTGTACAGTAAGGAATATCGCGCATACCTATTGGGAAGTTGTATAGTGTAGTGTAGCAGTAAGGAATATCGCGCATACCTATTGGGAAGTTGTATAGTGTAGTGTAGCAGTAAGGAATATCGCGCATACCTATTGGGAAGTTGTATAGTGTAGTGTAGCAGTAAGGAATATCGCGCATACCTATTGGGAAGTTGTATAGTGTAGTGTAGCAGTAAGGAATATCGCGCATACCTATTGGGAAGTTGTATAGTGTAGTGTAGCAGTAAGGAATATCGCGCATACCTATTGGGAAGTTGTATAGTGTAGTGTAGCAGTAAGGAATATCGCGCATACCTATTGGGAAGTTGTATAGTGTAGTGTAGCAGTAAGGAATATCGCGCATACCTATTGGGAAGTTGTATAGTGTAGTGTAGCAGTAAGGAATATCGCGCATACCTATTGGGAAGTTGTATAGTGTAGTGTAGCAGATAAGGGAAATATCGCGCATACCTATTGGGAAGTTGTATAGTGTAGTGTAGCAGTAAGGAATATCGCGCATACCTATTGGGAAGTTGTATAGTGTAGTGTAGCAGTAAGGAATATCGCGCCATACCTATTGGGAAGTTGTATAGTGTAGTGTAGCAGTAAGGAATATCGCGCATACCTATTGGGAAGTTGTATAGTGTAGTGTAGCAGTAAGGAAATATCGCGCATACCTATTGGGAAGTTGTATAGTGTAGTGTAGCAGTAAGGAATATCGCGCATACCTATTGGGAAGTTGTATAGTGTAGTGTAGCAGTAAGGATATCGCGCATACCTATTGGGAAGTTGTATAGTGTAGTGTAGCAGTAAGGAATATCGCGCATACCTATTGGGAAGTTGTATAGTGTAGTGTAGCAGTAAGGAATATCGCGCATACCTATTGGGAAGTTGTATAGTGTAGTGTAGCAGTAAGGAATATCGCGCATACCTATTGGGAAGTTGTATAGTGTAGTGTAGCAGTAAGGAATATCGCGCATACCTATTGGGAAGTTGTATAGTGTAGTGTAGCAGTAAGGAATATCGCGCATACCTATTGGGAAGTTGTATAGTGTAGTGTAGCAGTAAGGAATATCGCGCATACCTATTGGGAAGTTGTATAGTGTAGTGTAGCAGTAAGGAATATCGCGCATACCTATTGGGAAGTTGTATAGTGTATGTAGCAGTAAGTATCGCGCATACTATGGAAGTTGATAGTGTATGTGCAGTAAGGAATATCGCGCATACTATTGGGAAGTTGTATAGTGTAGTGTAGCAGTAAGGAATATCGCGCATACCTATTGGGAAGTTGTATAGTGTAGTGTAGCAGTAAGGAATATCGCGCATACCTATTGGGAAGTTGTATAGTGTAGTGTAGCAGTAAGGAATATCGCGCATACCTATTGGGAAGTTGTATAGTGTAGTGTAGCAGTAAGGAATATCGCGCATACCTATTGGGAAGTTGTATAGTGTAGTGTAGCAGTAAGGAATATCGCGCATACCTATTGGGAAGTTGTATAGTGTATGTAGCAGTAAGGAATATCGCGCATACCTATTGGGAAGTTGTATAGTGTAGTGTAGCAGTAAGGAATATCGCGCATACCTATTGGGAAGTTGTATAGTGTAGTGTAGCAGTAAGGAATATCGCGCATACCTATTGGGAAGTTGTATAGTGTAGTGTGCTGAAGGATATGTTTTGGGAAGATGTATAGTGTATTACAGTAAGAAACGATCATGGAGTGATTTGTATGACAAAGGGTTCATTTAACTGCATTAAAAGCAGTTGATAGATACCTTACTTCCGTAAATAATGTTGAAAGGAAAATACATGAATTTTTTTTTTCGCCCGTAAGAATACCCCTACCTATTATTGTATAGTAACAACAATCTGAATAATCGTATAATTTCCAACAAGTTGCATTATTATTCATTTACCTCAAGAAATGAATATACCATTACTAAATTTATTTGAAGGTAATAGGATGTGAAGTGTATGTACATTTTAATTATAAAATAAAAGATATATTTGCCAGCGAATAAAATTTATTGCTATTATCAAAAATGAAAAAAAAAAAAAACCGTATATAAGTGTTGTAATATTTTTCTAAATGAATGTAAAGTTTCAGAAAATTTTGTTTAATAATAAACGTTGACTTAATAAAACAGAATTTTTCAAGAGCAATTTGGAATAATTATTATATATGATTAAACTATTGCAAAATAAAATATTCACAATTAGACTTGTTACGTAATGAAAAAATATATAAATGTGTTATGTTTAAATTATATTATGCTACCCAAATCATCCTCAAATATCGCTGGAAAAAATTTGAAAGCTGAATTTCTAATAAACATAAATATATTGCCAACCACCTTCATTGAACGTGTGTCGTAGAAATGTACAAATTTTAGCTCAGGTAAATTTCAAACCAAGTTAACTTTGATAGTCTTTCTCCACCCACTGTTGTTGAAGATCTTGACAGGACTATAAACATTTTATTTGGTTTCTGACTCAATTAGTAACGCAAATAGTATATCGTTTCTATTTGGGACTTTTATTTTTTAGGTTAAAAAGAAAATGGCGGAGAATAATTGTAAACGAAAAATACTAAAACGAAATACGTGCTGGTTTTAGTTGACACTTATTATTGTTAGCCACCCGTACTGGCAACCGATAACTATACTATGAACTATACTATAAACAATTACAACTACAACGACATTACCTGGATGTCACAGTTAATCTGATTGGACACTTGTCAGATTACTTCGCTAATATCATTTTACTGTGGCACACTATGTTATTAGTAGAAGGCCTATTATAATTTTACTGTGGCACACTATGTTAATAGTTGACACTTGATGTTGTTAGCCACCCGTACTGGCAACCGATAACTATACTATAAACTATACTATAAACAATTACACCTACAACGGCATTACCTGGATGCCACAGTTAATCTGTTTGGACACTTGTCAGATTACTTCGTTAATATCATTTTACTGTGGCACAATATGTTATTAGTTGACACTTAATGTTGTTAGCCACCCGTACTGGCAACTGATAACTATACTATGAACTATACTATAAACAATTACAACTACAACAGCATTACCTGGATGCCACAGTTAATCTGTTTGGACACTTGTCAGATTACTTCGCTCATATCATTTTACTGTGGCACACTATGTTATTAGTAGAAGGCCTATTATCATTTTACTGTGGCACACTATGTTATTAGTTGACACTAGATGTTGTTAGCCACCCGTACTGGCAAACGATAACTATACTATAAACAATTACAACTACAACGGCATTACCTGGATGCCACAGTTAATCTGTTTGGACACTTGTCAGATTACTTCGCAAATATCATTTTACTGTTGCACACTATGTTATTAGTTGACACTTGATGTTGTTAGCCACCCGCACTAACAACCGATAACTATACTATAAACAATTACAACTACAACAGCATTACCTGGATGCCACAGATAATCTGTTTGGACACTTGTCAGATTACTTCGCTAATATCATTTTACTGTGGCACACTATGTTATTAGTAGAAGGCCTATTATAATTTTACTGTGGCACACTATGTTATTAGGAGAAGGCCTATTATAATTTTACTGTGGCACACTATGTTATTAGTAGAAGGCCTATTATAATTTTGCTGTGGCACACTATATTATTAGTAGAAGGCCTATAATAATTTTACTGTGGCACACTATGTTATTAGTAGAAGGCCTATTATAATTTTACTGTGGCACACTATGTTATTAGTAGAAGGTCTATTATAATTTTACTGTCGCACACTATGTTATTAGCTGACACTTGATGTTGTTAGCCACCCGTACTGGCAACCGATAACTATACTATAAACAATTACAACTACAACAGCATTACCTGGATGCCACAGTTAATCTGTTTGGACACTTGTCAGATTACTTCGCTAATATCATTTTACTGAGCACACTATGTTATTAGTAGAAGGCCTATTATAATTTTACTGTGGCACACTATGTTATTAGTAGACGGCCTATTATAATTTTACTGTGGCACACTATGTTATTAGTAGTAGGCCTATTATAATTTTACTGTGGCACACTATGTTATTAGTAGAAGGCCTATTATCATTTTACTGTGGCACACTATGTTATTAGTAGAAGGTCTATTATAATTTTATAGGGGTCATAATAGGAATTATGCTTGGTAAGAAAAACTGACCTTGATTACTGGGAAAAGGTTTTGTATGTAACTTACCTACATTACACCACAGATTAAATATAAACCATTGTTTCAAAATAATACATTAATAATTTTAGATTCTTGTAGCAGTTATAAGACTCTCTACACACTAGCAACATTTATAAAATTTAGATTTGGTTCGGTTTCAAAATAAGTATATGAGGTACTTAAAATATTTTTTAATTTGACGTACCACATACAAAACTCTTGTCACTTTTTACATATTGTAAGAAATTGTGAGATGCATCTCTATTTCAAAATTCTATGGCAAATTTTGCCTCTGTGCTCCGAGTTCAATAATATCAAGCTAAATATGTATTTAATGTGTAGTCAATTTGAAAGTAGAATTGTTACAAGAAGCATGTATAGGATTTATGTCAGTAAACTCTGGTTGAATATTTTGCCTGAATAAATAAATAAATTGTATTTACAGTTTTTTAATACCATATAAAGTAATTTTAAAGGAATTATTGGTTTTCAAATGTGAACTCGAACAAATAGAACTGTAACATATAGAACTGTGAAAATCTCTTGTTGTCATCATATATTCCTTGCTGTCATCATATATTCCTTGCTGTCATCATATATTTCTTGTTGTCATCATATATTCCTTGCTGTCATCATATATTCCTTGCTGTCATCATATATTCCTTGCTATCATCATATATTTCTTGCTGTCATCATATATTCCTTGCTGTCATCATATATTCCTTGCTGTCATCATATATTTCTTGCTGTCATCATATATTCCTTGCTGTCATCATATATTCCTTGCTGTCATCATATATTTCTTGCTGTCATCATATATTCCTTGCTGTCATCATATATTCCTTGCTGTCATCATATATTTCTTGCTGTCATCATATATTTCTTGCTGTTATCATATATTTCTATGTAAAGCATTGCGGAATGCCTCCATTATTTTATATTCAGTTTCATGTTCGGAGAACAAAAGAGTTTTAATTTATAAATGGCAGATTATTAAGGAGGATATCAAAATGAAAGAAATTTTGGCCTTATATGAATTCATGGTTTTACAAGAAATGTTATAACTTCATCATGTGAAACTGCATGTCGGCAATGCGCTAATACTTGAGTCCTGTATTTGTTCTGCTCGGATCAGCTTGGATCTGCTCTGATCTGCTCGGATCAGTGGGAGTATGAGACTTTGTAGTGTGCGGGCTGCCATAGGAAAACATTTTTTTTATTTGTGCCGAAAAGTCAGTTCCAATCCCTTCTTCACAGGAATAAGGCTACTGTTCTTCTGCAACAGGAAGTACTCATGGCTGACAGGTATCTGTTATTCAGGTTAAAAGGAATGGAGCAGAGATTGGAGCTCACAAGGGACAAGGCCAACACTAAGGATAAGGGGAAGATATATCACTAAATATACTGAAGATGTTTGTTAACTGAATGAAGCAGACACGGACGCGCACACACATACTATACCAGCCTTGAAGTGCGGCATATCGAGAGAGAGAGTGAGAGAGAGAGAGAGTGTGTTGTCATTTGTGAGTTACTTCACTTGTGGGTGCTGAACATGGTGCAGGGATCATTACCAAATGGTGGCATTTAGAGTAAAAACAGAACGTGTTTTTATGACATGCTCTGTAGTAATGCGTTACTTTAAGAAATACAATAATGCTTATAATTCACAAAATTATAGTAACATGGTGACAACGAATTGGAAATTTTCTATGAAATATTTTACAGTGACTGGTTCTGTGGTGATAACACGCATATTTATAGGAATTACTAACTAACCAGACAATAAAGAATCCATATTAAGCAATTAAGAAATGTTTTAATAGGTGCATTTCTTTAAATACATAACTTCAGACCACGTCACTTCACATTAAAATGTCATGATGAACTGGCGAGCACAGCGTATCAGTTGAATTCCTATTGAACGAGATGATGGTGTGCGGTAAGACTTCCGGGTGGCGTCCCTCCTTGATGTTCACAAGCGGGAAACAAGACGGACGTTGCCGGTGGCAGAAATGTTTTCTCGGAGTGCTCCCGCCCTTGCCATTCTTCGTTTCAAAGTCACCTCTCTGTTACACGCCAACAAACACATCTAACACAGTGCCTGTGTAACAAATGACATTGATTTGTAACGGACGTGTGTATGGTAAGTGATGATGTGTGCATCGTTAGTGTGTGTTCGCAGGTGCTTGGAATTACGGAGCAGGAGTTCTTCGACCAGATGGGCGTGTACTTTGTCGGCTTCGTCAGCCAATATGGTTACGACCGTGTGCTGTCGGTGCTCGGTCGGCACATGAGAGATTTCCTCAATGGTAAGTAGAGGGAAGAGTGGTCCAGCATTGTACTGCACACAACTGCTCGTCTCACAAAACCCACTGTCATACACCACGTGGCGATAACACTGATCATCTAAACAAGTGTTTTCAGATGTATGTGTTGCTCCACTGGCCAAATTTTAATGCGATTATATCAGATTCAAAAATGTAAAAGTGTTTTATAATTAAGTTAAAAAGAAACACGTCTGCCAGTGTTGACCACGCGACCTGACAGTCGTATTGGTGTACAGTATGTGAGTGCATGCAAGGAGGTGACGAGAATGAGCAGGGGTGGGGTGGGGTAAACGTGAGCTCGCGGAGAAAAGCCGCCGACTAGCGGCGTAGGTGATGTCTAGTGTAATGTTAGTGTTAGGTGGGAAGTGGAGCTAATCCTGGCTTGTCTGCTGTGCGCTGGCTGTTGAGGTCTGGACAACCTGCACGAGTACCTCAAGTTCTCATACCCGCGCATGAGGGCGCCTTCCTTCATCTGTGAGAATGAGACACGTCACGGACTCACGCTACACTACCGCAGCAAGAGGCGGGGCTTCGTCTACTACACCATGGGCCAGATACGAGAGGTGAGTCTCGTCTGCTCACGAGCAACTCGCATACTAACCACTCTCAGCTAAATCAATCGTCATGTTTACCATAGTGTAGGGAAATCCCACATTCAGCTAAGTAAACCACGAATTATTGTTATTGTGGTTATTATTATGTTCTCGACCCAGAGGATGCTAATTTGAATTACTTCCAAAATGTACAGATTTAACAAAGTCTTCAAATCACCTGTGTTACACTGACTTAAAGTAAATTTAGGAGCATGTCAGTACCCATTTAACAAAAATATCTGGTTACTGTAGACAATGTATTACACTAATTTATAAGGTTTCATGATAAGTAATTTACACAATCTTAACAAATAGGAGGTTTTAATTAATTTTATATAACACATAACTTTAACTTACAGATTTTTTGGTGTAAGAACATGTTATGTTCTTTTAAAGTTTACTCAAAATCCCTATGCACCGAGATGTGAGCCACTCAGTATGCTGGAAGGAAGTATTAAAACAAATTTTGTTTGTGCTTACAAAACTATTTTGCTAATGCTTTCAAAGACGAAACTTTGCAGCAGGTAAAAATTTTTTTGTGGTGCACGATAACACACAGGTAACGAACAGGTAAGCTAGTTGGTACTCAATACTATACTTTATTTATTGATATAATATTTGTTGGCTGCCAGTAATATCTAGTTTGCGGCAGTTAGTTCTATGGGCAGCAATAGCCTACGTATGGTCCAGGGTAAATCATCTTGCTGAAACAGCCACAACTACAGTGGCTGTATTTAGCACGGGTTGGCTGTAGCATTTGAAACGACTGCCTTCCGGTCTCGCCGTGACGCCATATTGTCCGTCTTTGTTTCTTTGCGTTAGGTTACTAACAAATTCATGAACGATGTTCTTAAGAAATTAACCACGTATTATATAATGCCTTTATTACAATTAAGTAAACATCACAGATAAAACATTCCAGAAAATAAATTGCATATAAGGTGGACTGTTGCGTGTGCTTATTGCTAGATTGATGGCCCGTGGATACTCAAGTCAATGTCAGCAAACTGTGAGGAAGGTGGCAATATGATAAAGACTATTCACGGTATAATGATCACTTTTGAAAGCACTGCCTAATACATACTTGTATGCAAACTGTGAGGAAGATGGCTATATGATAAAGAGTGTACACGGCATAATAATAACTTTTGAAAGCACTGCCTAATCCATACTTGTATGCACTGCCTAATACATATTTGTATGCACTGCCTAATACATACTTGTATGCATGCTGTGAATTCTTCCACCTTATGTAAAATTTACATTGGAATGGAATTCATCACTTTATTCATGCGTCGGTCAAGAAATGTAAACATTTAAAAATTATGGTTATTTTTACACTTCCATCCATTTAATAAAATAGAAAACAATAAATTATCTCTGTTATCACAAATGTTTATCGGATGCTTTTCATTCGACTTTAAAATAAGGAACTACTTTTCAGCCGTCGTTACCAACATAACTGGGTGCATGTCTTTCAGTACGTCCGTTAAAATAGATGTAAACAGGGACAGTGTATAAAAAGTGCTCACTTTATAATGAACAGACTTTAGTTACCAACATAACTGTGTGCATGGCTTTCAGTACGTCCGTTTAAATAGAAGTGTATATAAAGTGCTCACTTTATCGTGAACAGCCTTTAGTTACCAACTTAACTGGGTGCATGTATTTCAGTACGTCCATTAAAATAGATGTAAACAGGGACAGTGTATATAAAGTGCTCACTTTATAATGAACAGCCTTTAGTTACCAACTTAACTGGGTGCATGAATTTCAGTACGTCCGTTAAAATAGATGTAAACAAGGACAGTGTATAAAAAATGCTCACTTTATCGTGAACAGCCTTTAGTTACCAACATAACTGTGTGCATGGCTTTCAGTACGTCCGTTAAAATAGATGTAAACAGGGCCAGTGTATATAAAGTGCTCACTTTATCGAGAACAGCCTTTAGTTACTAACTTAACTGGGTGCATGTATTTCAGTACGTCCGTTAAAATAGATGTAAACAAGGACAGTGTATAAAAAGTCCTCACTTTATCGTGAACAGCCTTTAGTTACCAACTTAACTGGATGCATGTATCTCAGTACGTCCGTTAAAATAGATGTAAACAAGGACAGTGTATAAAATGTGCTAACTTTATCGTGAACAGCCTTTAGTTACCAACTTAACTTGGTAAATGTATTTCAGTACGTCCGTTAAAATAGATGTAAACAAGAACAGTGTATAAAAAGTGCTCACTTTATCGTGAACAGCATTTAGTTACTAACTTATCTGGGAGCATGTATTTCAGTACGTCCGTTAAAATAGATGTAAACAAGGACAGTGTATAAAAAGTGCTCACTTTATAACGAATAGCCTTTAGTTACCAACTTTACTGGGTTCATGTATTTCAGTACGTCCGTTAAAATATATGTAAACAGGGAAAGTGTATAAAAAGTGCTCACTTTATCGTGAACAGCCTTTAGTTACCAACTTAAATGGAAGCATGTATTTCAGTTCGTCCGTTAAAATAGATGTAAACAGGGACAGTGTATAAAAAGTGATCACTTTATCCAGAACAGCCTTTAGTTACTAACTTAACTGGGTGCATGAATTTCAGTACGTCCGTTAAAATAGATGTAAACAAGGACAGTGTATAAAAAGTACTCACTTTATCGTGAACAGCCTTAAGTTACCAACTTAACTGTGTGCATGGCTTTCAGTACGTCAGTTAAAATAGATGTAAACAGGGACAGTGTATATAAAGTGCTCACTTTATCGTGAACAGCCTTTAGTTACTAACTTAACTGGGAGCATGTATTTCAGTACGTCCGTTAAAATAGATGAAAACAAGGACAGTTTATAAAAAGTGCTCACTTTATCGTGAACAGCCTTTAGTTACCAACTTAACTGGGAGCATGTATTTCAGTTCGTCCGTTAAAATAGATGTAAACAGGACAGTGTATAAAAAGTGCTCACTTTATCGTGAACAGCCTTTAGTTACCAACGTAACTGGGAGCATGTATTTTCAGTTCGTCCGTTAAAATAGAAGTAAACAGGGACAGTGTATAAAAAGTGCTCACTTTATCGTGAACAGCCATTAGTTACCAACTTAACTGGGTGAATGTCTTTCAGTACGTCCGTTACAATAGATGTAAACAGGGACAGTGTATAAAAAGTGCTCACTTTTTCGTGAAAAGTCATTGTTTCCAACTGAACTGGAAGCATGTATTTCAGTTCGTCCGTTAAAATAGATGTAAACAGGGACAGTGTATAAAAAGTGCTCACTTTATAATGAATAGCCATTAGTTACCAACTTAACTGGGTTCATGTCTTTCAGTACGTCCGTTACAATAGATGTAAACAGGACAGTGTAAAAAAGTACTCACTTTATCGTGAACAGCCTTTAGTTACCAACTTAACTGGGAGCATGTATTTCAGTTCGTCCGTTAAAATAGATGTAAACAGGGACAGTGTATAAAAAGTGCTCACTTTATTGTGAACAGCCTTTAGTTAATAAACTTAACTGGGAGCATGTATTTCAGTACGTCCGTTAAAATAGATGTAATCAAGGACAGTGTATAACAAGAGCTCACTTTATAATGAACAGCCTTTAGTTACCAACTTAACTGGTGCATGTATTTCAGTACGTCCGTTAAAATAGATGTAAACAGGAACAGTGTATAAAAAGTGCTCACTTTATCGTGAACAGCCTTTAGTTACCAAATTAAATGGGAGCATGTATTCAGTACGTCCGTTACAATAGATGTAAACAGGGACAGTGTATAAAAAGTGCTCACTTTATAATGAATAGCCATTAGTTACCAACTTAACTGGGTTCATGTCTTTCAGTACGTCCGTTACAATAGATGTAAACAGGACAGTGTAAAAAAGTAATCACTTTATCGTGAACAGCCTTTAGTTACCAACTTAACTGGGAGCATGTATTTCAGTTCGTCCGTTTAAAATAGATGTAAACAGAACAGTGTATAAAAAGTGCTCACTTTATCGTGAACAGCCTTTAGATACCAACTTAACTGGGTGCATGTCTTTCAGTTCGTCCGTTAAATAGATGTAAACAAGGACAGTGTATAAAAAGTGCTCACTTTATCGTGAACAGCTTTTACTAACCAACTTAACTGTGTGCATGGCTTTCAGTACGTCCGTTAAAATAGATGTAAACAGGGAAAGTGTATATAAAGTGCTCACTTTATCGTGAACAGCCTGTAGTTACCAAACTTAACTGGGTGCATGTATTCAGTACGTCCGTTAAAATAGATGTAAACAAGGACAGTGTATAAAAGTGCTCACTTTATTGTGAACAGCCTTTAGTTACTAACTTAACTGGGTGCATGTATTTCAGTGCGTCCGTTAAAATAGATGTAACAAGGACAGTGTATAAAAAGTACTCACTTTATCGTGATCAGCCTTTAGTTAATAACTTATCTGGGTGCATGTATTTCAGAACGTCCTTTAAAATAGATGTAACAGGGACAGTGTATACAAAGTGCTCACTTTATCGTGATAAGCCTTTAGTTACCAACTTAACTGGGTGCATGTCTTTCAGTACGTCCGTTAAAATTGATGTAAACAGGACAGTGTATAAAAAGTGCTCACTTTATCGTGAACAGCCTTTAGTTACTAACTTAACTGGAGAATGGCTTTCAGTACGTCCGTTGAAATAGATGTAAACAAGGACAGTGTATAAAAAGTGCTCACTTTATCGTGAACAGCCTTTAGTTACCAACTTAACTGGGTGCAAATATTTCAGTACGTCCGTTAAAATAGACGTAAACAAGGACAGTGTATAAAAAGTGCTCACTTTATCGTGAACAGCCTTTAGTTACCAAATTAACTGGTGCATGTAATTCAGTACGTCTGTTAAAATAGATGTAAAAAAGGACAGTGTATAAAAAGTGCTCACTTTATCGTGAACAGCCTTTAGTTACCAACGTAACTGGGAGCATGTATTTCAGTTACGTCCGTTAAAATAGATGTAAACAGGGATAGTGTATAAAAAGTGCTCACATTATCGTGAACAGCCTTTAGTTACCAACTTAACTGGGTGCATGTCTTTCAGTTCGTCCTTTAAAATAGATGTAAACAAGGACAGTGTATAAAAAGTGCTCACTTTATCGTGAACAGCCTTTAGTTACCAACTTAACTGGGTGCAAATATTTCAGTACGTCCGTTAAAATAGACGTAAACAAGGACAGTGTATAAAAAGTGCTCACTTTATCGTGAACAGCCTTTAGTTACCAAATTAACTGGGTGCATGTAATTCAGTACGTCTGTTAAAATAGATGTAAAAAAGGACAGTGTATAAAAAGTGCTCACTTTATCGTGAACAGCCTTTAGTTACCAACGTAACTGGGAGCATGTATTTCAGTTCGTCCGTTAAAATAGATGTAAACAGGGATAGTGTATAAAAAGTGCTCACATTATCGTGAACAGCCTTTAGTTACCAACTTAACTGGGTGCATGTCTTTCAGTTCGTCCTTTAAAATAGATGTAAACAAGGACAGTGTATAAAATTTGCTCACTTTATCGTGAACAGCCTTTAGTTACCAACTTAACTGGGTGCATGTCTTTCAGTACGTCCGTTAAAATAGATGTAAACAAGAACAGTGTATAAAATGTGCTCAATTTATCGTGAACAGCCTTTAGTTACCAACTTAACTGGGTGCAAGTATTTCAGTACGTCCGTTAAAATAGACGTAAACAAGGACAGTGTATAAAAAGTGCTCACTTTATCGTGAACAGCCTTTAATTACCAACTTAACTGGGTGCATGTATTTCAGTACGTCCGTTAAAATAGATGTAAATAAGGACAGTGTATAATAAGTGCTCACTTTATCGTGAAAAGCCTTTAGTTACCAACTTAACTGGTGCATAATTTCAGTACGTCCGTTAAAATAAATGTAAACAAGGACAGTGTATAACAAGTGCTCACTTTATAATGAACAGCATTTAGTTACCAACTTAACTGGGTGCATGTATTTCAGTACGTCCGATAAAAATAGATGTAAACAGGGACAGTGTATAAAAAGTGCTCACTTTATCGTGAACAGCCTTTAGTTACCAACGTAACTGGGAGCATGTATTACAGTTCGTCCGTTAAAATAGATGTAAACAGGGATAGTGTATAAAAAGTGCTCACTTTATCGTGAACAGCCTTTAGTTACCAACTTAACTGGGTGCATGTCTTTCAGTTCGTCCGTTAAAATAGATGTAAACAAGAACAGTGTATAAAATGTGCTCACTTTATCGTGAACAGCCTATAGTTACCAACTTAACTGGGTGCATGTCTTTCAGTTCGTCCGTTAAAATAGATGTAAACAAGGACAGTGTATAAAAAGTGCTCACTTTAATTGAATAGCCTTAGTTACCAACTTAACTGGGTTCATGTCTTTCAGTACGTCCGTTAAATAGATGTAAACAGGGACAGTGTAAAAAGTACTCACTTTATCGTGAACAGCCTTTAGTTACCAACTTAACTGGGAGCATGTATTTCAGTTCGTCCGTTAAAATAGATGTAAACAGGGACAGTGTATAAAAAGTGCTCACTTTATTGTGAACAGCCTTTAGTTATAAACTTAACTGGGAGCATGTATTTCAGTACGTCCGTTAAAATAGATGTAACAAGGACAGTGTATAACAAGAGCTCACTTTATATGAACAGCCTTTAGTTACCAACTTAACTGGGTGCATGTATTTCAGTACGTCCGTTAAAATAGATGTAAACAGGAACAGTGTATAAAAAGTGCTCACTTTATCGTGAACAGCCTTTAGTTACCAAATTAAATGGGAGCATGTATTTCAGTACGTCCGTTACAATAGATGTAAACAGGGACAGTGTATAAAAAGTGCTCACTTATATTGAAAGCCTTAGTTACCAACTTAACTGGGTTCATGTCTTTCAGTACGTCCGTTACAATAGATGTAAACAGGGACAGTGTAAAAAAGTAATCACTTTATCGTGAACAGCCTTTAGTTACCAACTTAACTGGGGCATGTATTTCAGTTCGTCCGTTAAAATAGATGTAAACAGGAACAGTGTATAAAAAGTGCTCACTTTATCGTGAACAGCCTTTAGTATACCAACTTAACTGGGTGCATGTCTTTCAGTATCGTCCGTTAAAATAGATGTAAACAAGGACAGTGTATAAAAAGTGCTCACTTTATCGTGAACAGCTTTTATCTACCAACTTAACTGGTGCATGGCTTTCAGTACGTCCGTTAAAATAGATGTAAACAGGGAAAGTGTATATAAAGTGCTCACTTTATCGTGAACAGCCTGTAGTTACCAAACTTAACTGGGTGCATGTATTCAGTACGTCCGTTAAAATAGATGTAAACAAGGACAGTGTATAAAAGTGCTCACTTTATGTGAACAGCCTTTAGTTACTAACTTAACTGGGTGCATGTATTTCAGTGCGTCCGTTAAAATAGATGTAAACAAGGACAGTGTATAAAAAGTACTCACTTTATCGTGAATCAGCCTTTAGTTAATAACTTATCTGGGTGCATGTATTTCAGATCGTCCTTTAAAATAGATGTAAACAGGGACAGTGTATACAAAGTGCTCACTTTATCGTGAATAAGCCTTTAGTTACCAACTTAACTGGGTGCATGTCTTTCAGTACGTCCGTTAAAATTGATGTAAACAGGGACAGTGTATAAAAAGTGCTCACTTTATCGTGAACAGCCTTTAGTTACTAACTTAACTGGGAGAATGGCTTTCAGTACGTCCGTTGAAAATAGATGTAAACAAGGACAGTGTATAAAAAGTGCTCACTTTATCGTGAACAGCCTTTAGTTACCAACTTAACTGGGTGCAAATATTTCAGTACGTCCGTTAAAATAGACGTAAACAAGGACAGTGTATAAAAAGTGCTCACTTTATCGTGAACAGCCTTTAGTTACCAAACTGTAACTGGGTAGCATGTTAATTCAGTTACGCCTGTTATAAATAGTTGTAAAAAGGAACAGTGTATAAAAAGTGCTCACTTTATCGTGAACAGCCTTTAGTTACCAACTTAACTGGGTGCATGTCTTTCAGTTCGTCCGTTTAAAATAGATGTAAACAGGGACAGTGTATAAAAAGTGCTCACTTTATCGTGAACAGCCTTTAGTTACCAACTTAACTGGGTGCATGTCTTTCAGTTCGTCCGTTTAAAATAGATGTAAACAAGGACAGTGTATAAAAAGTGCTCACTTTATCGTGAACAGCCTTTAGTTACAACTTAACTGGGTGCATGTATTTCAGTCGTCCGTTAAAATAGATGTAAACAAGGACAGTGTATAAAAGTGCTCACTTTATCGTGAACAGCCTTTAGTTACTAACTTAACTGGGTGCATGTATTTCAGTACGTCCGTTAAA
>JARBHB010000111.1:0-24415 GCA_029891345.1 Dryococelus australis
TGCGATTACCCCAAATGTGGGTAACTCGGGGCGTAATTTTTGGTAGTCGGACTGCGTTCGCGCTGTCCCGGTGTTTAAAAACATTTCAGTGCATTGCAGTTTGTATAATTTGTGTACTTTTCAATGTGTGGAATGGAGCAAATAGTACTTTGTATAATGAATTAGTTTGTTGATCAGTGTAATTGTTTGGCAGAATAGAGCATTATATGTTTATAATTTAAAAGTTAAAAGGTTGGGGGGGGGGGAGAGAGAAAATTATATATATATGTATGTATGTATGTATATATTCAATTGTAAATTAAAAATTGTGCTTGTAAACATTCGAATTAAAACATAATTCACCAAGTATGTGTAGGAAAATTCTTTTATTCACCTAACCTTACCTCCTCGAAACACGACTTGTGTACGAGAAGATAGTTCGAGGTGCAATGAAGGAAGGCCACTTGGCTCGTTGCGGGCCTACCCGACGTGAAAGTTTTCCTAAAAGATCAGTGTTTGAAACAACGCCTTTAACAATTATTTCTTACAGGCATAATGCAGAATGTATACTGTTATGTACCCGATCTCGAAATATTCCATTTCATGATAGTAAACGGCGGAGAAGTGGAGGAGCGTCGCAAACGTGCTGTCCGGCGACTCGGCCGGGTGCCCCCTCCCCTCCTCGACCCCGCGCCCGAGAAATCGGAGGAGATGCAAACTCGGAGGTCGCATAAATGCGTGCGATGGAGCAAGGAGGTAGTGCATGAGTAGACGTCGAATGTTTCCCAGGTCATTTTTAATTTTTCCGGAGAATGTGGGAGGCTTCCCGTGCTGGATAAATGTAAATGAACTGCACGTTGTGTGTTTACCCGGCCCAGCGCGTGAGCACTGGGCACAACAAAAAATTGCTTAAAGACTCATCAAATGTTCCCCTCCACGGAAATCTTTAGTAAAAGGCGAAAGATTTATGCGTTTGAAGGGAAACCAGAGCGTGACTAAAATATGATTAGCATCTGTATATAGGGAAGAGTGTGAAGTGAAAAGGCCACGGTGAAGTATTTGTGTGCGTATGTAGCCAGCAGGCGATATCTATGGAGGATTTAGCTGTCGAGACACTGCATTTCGCCATATTCCATTAGGTAAGTATGTATTAGGGGGTATTTAACATTGTTTTCAAATATTTCAATCTGAGAGGCTCATCAGACTTGCGAGGTTGGTTTAATTCGGCAAAGCACCAGCGCGCTCTCTGTGCTGCGACTGCTAGACTAAATGGGCGGTAGAACTTAGTTGTATGGAGGTGTATGTAGGATGGAAAAAAATCTTAGGCAGCTGCAAATCGAGGATTTTCGGGCCAGTTCAACTAGGTGTGAGGTGGTAGCTAACACTGAAGAGCGTACGCATAGAACATTCGACTTTTATGTTTCATTAAACGTAACGCTGTGTGCGAAATCGAAGATTGCCCGTCTGCCACCAGCGGCAGAAATAGTAACTATAAGAGCTTGGCCGGCGGCACATTTCGGATGGTCTGTGATAAATAAAATAATGTTTTCTACTTGGTTGCAGACATGTTATGATATGCATAGTGTTTTTTTTTCGTTATTTCATGGAGGGCCATAGTGTCGTATGCACCCGGCTGTAGAGGTTATGGTCATGGTTTAAGTTATATCGGGCATGCTTGATGTATCGAAACAGTGTTGAAACAGCTTACTCGTAGCAACATATGAAGTTGGGAACCACACTCGGCATACTTACCTGCGTAGGGGCTACCCTGATCAAGCAGGGGGTTCCCCCAGGGTGAGGCGCTTCCATTGCACTTCGGTTGCGCTGACCTCTGCGATTACCCCAAATGTGGGTAACTCGGGCGCGTAATTTTTGGTAGTCGGGACTGCGTTCGCGCTGTCCCGGTGTTTAAAAACATTTCAGTGCATTGCAGTTTGTATAATGTTGTGTACTTTTTCAATGTGTGGAATGGAGCAAATAGTACTTTGTATAATGAATTAGTTTGTTGATCAGTGTAATTGTTTGGCAGAATAGAGCATTATATGTTTATAATTTAAAAGGTTAAAAGGGTTGGGGGGGGGGGAGAGAGAAAATTATATATATATGTATGTATGTATGTATATATTCAATTGTAAATTAAAAATTGTGCTTGTAAACATTCGAATTAAAACATAATTCACCAAGTATGTGTAGGAAAATTCTTTTATTCACCTAACCTTACCTCCTCGAAACACGACTTGTGTACGAGAAGATAGTTCGAGGTGCAATGAAGGAAGGCCACTTGGCTCGTTGCGGGCCTACCCGACGTGAAAGTTTTCCTAAAAGATCAGTGTTTGAAACAACGCCTTTAACAATTATTTCTTACAGGCATAATGCAGAATGTATACTGTTATGTACCCGATCTCGAAATATTCCATTTCATGATAGTAAACGGCGGGAGAAGTGGAGGAGCGTCGCAAACGTGCTGTCCGGCGACTCGGCCGGGGTGCCCCCTCCCCTCCCCTCGACCCCGCGCCCGAGAAATCGGAGGAGATGCAAACTCGGAGGTCGCATAAATGCGTGCGATGGAGCAAGGAGGTAGTGCATGAGTAGACGTCGAATGTTTCCCAGGTCATTTTTAATTTTTCCGGAGAATGTGGGAGGCTTCCCGTGCTGGATAAATGTAAATGAACTGCACGTTGTGTGTTACCGGCCCAGCGCGTGAGCACTGGGCACAACAAAAAATTGCTTAAAGACTCATCAAATGTTCCCCTCCACGGAAATCTTTAGTAAAAGGCGAAAGATTTATGCGTTTGAAGGGAAACCAGAGCGTGACTAAAATATGATTAGCATCTGTATATAGGGAAGAGTGTGAAGTGAAAAGGCCACGGTGAAGTATTTGTGTGCGTATGTAGCCAGCAGGCGATATCTATGGAGGATTTAGCTGTCGAGACACTGCATTTCGCCATATTCCATTAGGTAAGTATGTATTAGGGGTATTTAACATTGTTTTCAAATATTTCAATCTGAGAGGCTCATCAGACTTGCGAGGTTGGTTTAATTCGGCAAAGCACCAGCGCGCTCTCTGTGCTGCGACTGCTAGACTAAATGGGCGGTAGAACTTAGTTGTATGGAGGTGTATGTAGGATGGAAAAAAATCTTAGGCAGCTGCAAATCGAGGATTTTCGGGCCAGTTCAACTAGGTGTGAGGTGGTAGCTAACACTGAAGAGCGTACGCATAGAACATTCGACTTTTATGTTTCATTAAACGTAACGCTGTGTGCGAAATCGAAGATTGCCCGTCTGCCACCAGCGGCAGAAATAGTAACTATAAGAGCTTGGCCGGCGGCACATTTCGGATGGTCTGTGATAAATAAAATAATGTTTTCTACTTGGTTGCAGACATGTTATGATATGCATAGTGTTTTTTTTTCGTTATTTCATGGAGGGCCATAGTGTCGTATGCACCCGGCTGTAGAGGTTATGGTCATGGTTTAAGTTATATCGGGCATGCTTGATGTATCGAAACAGTGTTGAAACAGCTTACTCGTAGCAACATATGAAGTTGGGGAACCACACTCGGCATACTTACCTGGCGTAGGGGCTACCCTGATCAAGCAGGGGTTCCCCCAGGGTGAGGCGCTTCCATTGCACTTCGGTTGCGCTGACCTCTGCGATTACCCCAAATGTGGGTAACTCGGGCGCGTAATTTTTGGTAGTCGGGACTGCGTTCGCGCGTTCCCGGTGTTTAAAAACATTTCAGTGCATTGCAGTTTGTATAATGTTGTGTACTTTTTCAATGTGTGGAATGGAGCAAATAGTACTTTGTATAATGAATTAGTTTGTTGATCAGTGTAATTGTTTGGCAGAATAGAGCATTATATGTTTATAATTTAAAAGGTTAAAAGGGTTGGGGGGGGGGGAGAGAGAAAATTATATATATATGTATGTATGTATGTATATATTCAATTGTAAATTAAAAATTGTGCTTGTAAACATTCGAATTAAAACATAATTCACCAAGTATGTGTAGGAAAATTCTTTTATTCACCTAACCTTACCTCCTCGAAACACGACTTGTGTACGAGAAGATAGTTCGAGGTGCAATGAAGGAAGGCCACTTGGCTCGTTGCGGGCCTACCCGACGTGAAAGTTTTCCTAAAAGATCAGTGTTTGAAACAACGCCTTTAACAATTATTTCTTACAGGCATAATGCAGAATGTATACTGTTATGTACCCGATCTCGAAATATTCCATTTCATGATAGTAAACGGCGGGAGAAGTGGAGGAGCGTCGCAAACGTGCTGTCCGGCGACTCGGCCGGGGTGCCCCCCCTCCCCTCCTCGACCCCGCGCCCGAGAAATCGGAGGAGATGCAAACTCGGAGGTCGCATAAATGCGTGCGATGGAGCAAGGAGGTAGTGCATGAGTAGACGTCGAATGTTTCCCAGGTCATTTTTAATTTTTTCCGGAGAATGTGGGAGGCTTCCCGTGCTGGATAAATGTAAATGAACTGCACGTTGTGTGTTACCGGCCCAGCGCGTGAGCACTGGGCACAACAAAAAATTGCTTAAAGACTCATCAAATGTTCCCCTCCACGGAAATCTTTAGTAAAAGGCGAAAGATTTATGCGTTTGAAGGGAAACCAGAGCGTGACTAAAATATGATTAGCATCTGTATATAGGGAAGAGTGTGAAGTGAAAAGGCCACGGTGAAGTATTTGTGTGCGTATGTAGCCAGCAGGCGATATCTATGGAGGATTTAGCTGTCGAGACACTGCATTTCGCCATATTCCATTAGGTAAGTATGTATTAGGGGGTATTTAACATTGTTTTCAAATATTTCAATCTGAGAGGCTCATCAGACTTGCGAGGTTGGTTTAATTCGGCAAAGCACCAGCGCGCTCTCTGTGCTGCGACTGCTAGACTAAATGGGCGGTAGAACTTAGTTGTATGGAGGTGTATGTAGGATGGAAAAAAATCTTAGGCAGCTGCAAATCGAGGATTTTCGGGCCAGTTCAACTAGGTGTGAGGTGGTAGCTAACACTGAAGAGCGTACGCATAGAACATTCGACTTTTATGTTTCATTAAACGTAACGCTGTGTGCGAAATCGAAGATTGCCCGTCTGCCACCAGCGGCAGAAATAGTAACTATAAGAGCTTGGCCGGCGGCACATTTCGGATGGTCTGTGATAAATAAAATAATGTTTTCTACTTGGTTGCAGACATGTTATGATATGCATAGTGTGTTTTTTTTTCGTTATTTCATGGAGGGCCATAGTGTCGTATGCACCCGGCTGTAGAGGTTATGGTCATGGTTTAAGTTATATCGGGCATGCTTGATGTATCGAAACAGTGTTGAAACAGCTTACTCGTAGCAACATATGAAGTTGGGGAACCACACTCGGCATACTTACCTGGCGTAGGGGCTACCCTGATCAAGCAGGGGGTTCCCCCAGGGTGAGGCGCTTCCATTGCACTTCGGTTGCGCTGACCTCTGCGATTACCCCAAATGTGGGTAACTCGGGCGCGTAATTTTTGGTAGTCGGGACTGCGTTCGCGCTGTCCCGGTGTTTAAAAACATTTCAGTGCATTGCAGTTTGTATAATGTTGTGTACTTTTTCAATGTGTGGAATGGAGCAAATAGTACTTTGTATAATGAATTAGTTTGTTGATCAGTGTAATTGTTTGGCAGAATAGAGCATTATATGTTTATAATTTAAAAGGTTAAAAGGGTTGGGGGGGGGGGAGAGAGAAAATTATATATATATGTATGTATGTATGTATATATTCAATTGTAAATTAAAAATTGTGCTTGTAAACATTCGAATTAAAACATAATTCACCAAGTATGTGTAGGAAAATTCTTTTATTCACCTAACCTTACCTCCTCGAAACACGACTTGTGTACGAGAAGATAGTTCGAGGTGCAATGAAGGAAGGCCACTTGGCTCGTTGCGGGCCTACCCGACGTGAAAGTTTTCCTAAAAGATCAGTGTTTGAAACAACGCCTTTAACAATTATTTCTTACAGGCATAATGCAGAATGTATACTGTTATGTACCCGATCTCGAAATATTCCATTTCATGATAGTAAACGGCGGAGAAGTGGAGGAGCGTCGCAAACGTGCTGTCCGGCGACTCGGCCGGGGTGCCCCCTCCCCTCCTCGACCCCGCGCCCGAGAAATCGGAGGAGATGCAAACTCGGAGGTCGCATAAATGCGTGCGATGGAGCAAGGAGGTAGTGCATGAGTAGACGTCGAATGTTTCCCAGGTCATTTTTAATTTTTCCGGAGAATGTGGGAGGCTTCCCGTGCTGGATAAATGTAAATGAACTGCACGTTGTGTGTTACCCGGCCCAGCGCGTGAGCACTGGGCACAACAAAAAATTGCTTAAAGACTCATCAAATGTTCCCCTCCACGGAAATCTTTAGTAAAAGGCGAAAGATTTATGCGTTTGAAGGGAAACCAGAGCGTGACTAAAATATGATTAGCATCTGTATATAGGGAAGAGTGTGAAGTGAAAAGGCCACGGTGAAGTATTTGTGTGCGTATGTAGCCAGCAGGCGATATCTATGGAGGATTTAGCTGTCGAGACACTGCATTTCGCCATATTCCATTAGGTAAGTATGTATTAGGGGGTATTTAACATTGTTTTCAAATATTTCAATCTGAGAGGCTCATCAGACTTGCGAGGTTGGTTTAATTCGGCAAAGCACCAGCGCGCTCTCTGTGCTGCGACTGCTAGACTAAATGGGCGGTAGAACTTAGTTGTATGGAGGTGTATGTAGGATGGAAAAAAATCTTAGGCAGCTGCAAATCGAGGATTTTCGGCCAGTTCAACTAGGTGTGAGGTGGTAGCTAACACTGAAGAGCGTACGCATAGAACATTCGACTTTTATGTTTCATTAAACGTAACGCTGTGTGCGAAATCGAAGATTGCCCGTCTGCCACCAGCGGCAGAAATAGTAACTATAAGAGCTTGGCCGGCGGCACATTTCGGATGGTCTGTGATAAATAAAAATAATGTTTTCTACTTGGTTGCAGACATGTTATGATATGCATAGTGTTTTTTTTTCGTTATTTCATGAGGGCCATAGTGTCGTATGCACCCGGCTGTAGAGGTTATGGTCATGGTTTAAGTTATATCGGGCATGCTTGATGTATCGAAACAGTGTTGAAACAGCTTACTCGTAGCAACATATGAAGTTGGGGAACCACACTCGGCATACTTACCTGGCGTAGGGGCTACCCTGATCAAGCAGGGGTTCCCCCAGGGTGAGGCGCTTCCATTGCACTTCGGTTGCGCTGACCTCTGCGATTACCCCAAATGTGGGTAACTCGGCGCGTAATTTTTGGTAGTCGGGACTGCGTTCGCGCTGTCCCGGTGTTTAAAAACATTTCAGTGCATTGCAGTTTGTATAATGTTGTGTACTTTTTCAATGTGTGGAATGGAGCAAATAGTACTTTGTATAATGAATTAGTTTGTTGATCAGTGTAATTGTTTGGCAGAATAGAGCATTATATGTTTATAATTTAAAAGGTTAAAAGGGTTGGGGGGGGGGGAGAGAGAAAATTATATATATATGTATGTATGTATGTATATATTCAATTGTAAATTAAAAATTGTGCTTGTAAACATTCGAAAATTAAAAACATAATTCACCAAGTATGTGTAGGAAAATTCTTTTATTCACCTAACCTTACCTCCTCGAAACACGACTTGTGTACGAGAAGATAGTTCGAGGTGCAATGAAGGAAGGCCACTTGGCTCGTTGCGGGCCTACCCGACGTGAAAGTTTTTCCTAAAAGATCATGTGTTTGAAACAACGCCTTTAACAATTATTTCTTACAGGCATAATGCAGAATGTATACTGTTATGTACCCCGATCTCGAAATATTCCATTTCATGATAGTAAACGGCGGGAGAAGTGGAGGAGCGTCGCAAACGTGCTGTCCGGCGACTCGGCCGGGGTGCCCCCTCCCCTCCTCGACCCCGCGCCCGAGAAATCGGAGGAGATGCAAACTCGGAGGTCGCATAAATGCGTGCGATGGAGCAAGGAGGTAGTGCATAGAGTAGACGTCGAATGTTTCCCAGGTCATTTTTAATTTTTCCGGAGAATGTGGGAGGCTTCCCGTGCTGGATAAATGTAAATGAACTGCACGTTGTGTGTTACCGGCCCAGCGCGTGAGCACTGGGCACAACAAAAAATTGCTTAAAGACTCATCAAATGTTCCCCTCCACGGAAATCTTTAGTAAAAGGCGAAAGATTTATGCTTTGAAGGGGAAAACCAGAGCGTGACTAAAATATGATTAGCATCTGTATATAGGGAAGAGTGTGAAGTGAAAAGGCCACGGTGAAGTATTTGTGTGCGTAATGTAGCCAGCAGGCGATATCTATGGAGGATTTAGCTGTCGAGACACTGCATTTCGCCATATTCCATTAGGTAAGTATGTATTAGGGGGTATTTAACATTGTTTTCAAATATTTCAATCTGAAGGCTCATCAGACTTGCGAGGTTGGTTTAATTCGGCAAAGCACCAGCGCGCTCTCTGTGCTGCGACTGCTAGACTAAATGGGCGGTAGAACTTAGTTGTATGGAGGTGTATGTAGGATGGAAAAAAATCTTAGGCAGCTGCAAATCGAGATTTTCGGCCAGTTCAACTAGGTGTGAGGTGGTAGCTAACACTGAAGAGCGTACGCAAAGAACATTCGACTTTTATGTTTTCATTAAACGTAACGCTGTGTGCGAAATCGAAGATTGCCCGTCTGCCACCAGCGGCAGAAATAGTAACATAAGAGCTTGGCCGGCGGCACATTTCGGATGGTCTGTGATAAATAAAATAATGTTTTCTACTTGGTTGCAGACATGTTATGATATGCATAGTGTTTTTTTTCGTTATTTCATGGAGGGCCATAGTGTCGTATGCACCCGGCTGTAGAGGTTATGGTCATGGTTTAAGTTATATCGGCATGCTTGATGTATCGAAACAGTGTTGAAACAGCTTACTCGTAGCAACATATGAAGTTGGGGAACCACACTCGGCATACTTACCTGGCGTAGGGCTACCCTGATCAAGCAGGGGGGGTTCCCCCAGGGTGAGGCGCTTCCATTGCACTTCGGTTGCGCTGACCTCTGCGATTACCCCAAATGTGGGTAACTCGGGCGCGTAATTTTTGGTAGTCGGACTGCGTTCGCGCTGTCCCGGTGTTTAAAAACATTTCAGTGCATTGCAGTTTGTATAATGTTGTGTACTTTTTCAATGTGTGGAATGGAGCAAATAGTACTTTGTATAATGAATTAGTTTGTTGATCAGTGTAATTGTTTGGCAGAATAGAGCATTATATGTTTATAATTTAAAAGGTTAAAAGGGTTGGGGGGGGGGGGAGAGAGAAAATTATATATATATGTATGTATGTATGTATATATTCAATTGTAAATTAAAAATTGTGCTTGTAAACATTCGAATTAAAACATAATTCACCAAGTATGTGTAGGAAAATTCTTTTATTCACCTAACCTTACCTCCTCGAAACACGACTTGTGTACGAGAAGATAGTTCGAGGTGCAATGAAGGAAGGCCACTTGGCTCGTTGCGGGCCTACCCGACGTGAAAGTTTTCCTAAAAGATCAGTGTTTGAAACAACGCCTTTAACAATTATTTCTTACAGGCATAATGCAGAATGTATACTGTTATGTACCCGATCTCGAAATATTCCATTTCATGATAGTAAACGGCGGGAGAAGTGGAGGAGCGTCGCAAACGTGCTGTCCGGCGACTCGGCCGGGGTGCCCCCTCCCCTCCTCGACCCCGCGCCCGAGAAATCGGAGGAGATGCAAACTCGGAGGTCGCATAAATGCGTGCGATGGAGCAAGGAGGTAGTGCATGAGTAGACGTCGAATGTTTCCCAGGTCATTTTTAATTTTTCCGGAGAATGTGGGAGGCTTCCCGTGCTGGATAAATGTAAATGAACTGCACGTTGTGTGTTACCGGCCCAGCGCGTGAGCACTGGGCACAACAAAAAATTGCTTAAAGACTCATCAAATGTTCCCCTCCACGGAAATCTTTAGTAAAAGGCGAAAGATTTATGCGTTTGAAGGGAAACCAGAGCGTGACTAAAATATGATTAGCATCTGTATATAGGGAAGAGTGTGAAGTGAAAAGGCCACGGTGAAGTATTTGTGTGCGTATGTAGCCAGCAGGCGATATCTATGGAGGATTTAGCTGTCGAGACACTGCATTTCGCCATATTCCATTAGGTAAGTATGTATTAGGGGGTATTTAACATTGTTTTCAAATATTTCAATCTGAGAGGCTCATCAGACTTGCGAGGTTGGTTTAATTCGGCAAAGCACCAGCGCGCTCTCTGTGCTGCGACTGCTAGACTAAATGGGCGGTAGAACTTAGTTGTATGGAGGTGTATGTAGGATGGAAAAAAATCTTAGGCAGCTGCAAATCGAGGATTTTCGGGCCAGTTCAACTAGGTGTGAGGTGGTAGCTAACACTGAAGAGCGTACGCATAGAACATTCGACTTTTATGTTTCATTAAACGTAACGCTGTGTGCGAAATCGAAGATTGCCCGTCTGCCACCAGCGGCAGAAATAGTAACTATAAGAGCTTGGCCGGCGGCACATTTCGGATGGTCTGTGATAAATAAAATAATGTTTTCTACTTGGTTGCAGACATGTTATGATATGCATAGTGTTTTTTTTCGTTATTTCATGGAGGGCCATAGTGTCGTATGCACCCGGCTGTAGAGGTTATGGTCATGGTTTAAGTTATATCGGCATGCTTGATGTATCGAAACAGTGTTGAAACAGCTTACTCGTAGCAACATATGAAGTTGGGGAACCACACTCGGCATACTTACCTGGCGTAGGGGCTACCCTGATCAAGCAGGGGGTTCCCCCAGGTGAGGCGCTTCCATTGCACTTCGGTTGCGCTGACCTCTGCGATTACCCCAAATGTGGGTAACTCGGGCGCGTAATTTTTGGTAGTCGGGACTGCGTTCGCGCTGTCCCGGTGTTTAAAAACATTTCAGTGCATTGCAGTTTGTATAATGTTGTGTACTTTTTCAATGTGTGGAATGGAGCAAATAGTACTTTGTATAATGAATTAGTTTGTTGATCAGTGTAATTGTTTGGCAGAATAGAGCATTATATGTTTATAATTTAAAAGGTTAAAAGGGTTGGGGGGGGGGGGAGAGAGAAAATTATATATATATGTATGTATGTATGTATATATTCAATTGTAAATTAAAAATTGTGCTTGTAAACATTCGAATTAAAACATAATTCACCAAGTATGTGTAGGAAAATTCTTTATTCACCTAACCTTACCTCCTCGAAACACGACTTGTGTACGAGAAATCAGTGCAATGAAGGAAGCCACTTGGCTCGTTGCGGGCCTACCCGACGTGAAAGTTTTCCTAAAAGATCAGTGTTTGAAACAACGCCTTTAACAATTATTTCTTACAGGCATAATGCAGAATGTATACTGTTATGTACCCGATCTCGAAATATTCCATTTCATGATAGTAAACGGCGGGAGAAGTGGAGGAGCGTCGCAAACGTGCTGTCCGGCGACTCGGCCGGGTGCCCCCTCCCCTCCTCGACCCCGCGCCCCGAGAAATCGGAGGAGATGCAAACTCGGAGGTCGCATAAATGCGTGCGATGGAGCAAGGAGGTAGTGCATGAGTAACGTCGAATGTTTCCCAGGTCATTTTTAATTTTTCCGGAGAATGTGGGAGGCTTCCCGTGCTGGATAAATGTAAATGAACTGCACGTTGTGTGTTACCGGCCCAGCGCGTGAGCACTGGGCACAACAAAAAATTGCTTAAAGACTCATCAAATGTTCCCCTCCACGAAATCTTTAGTAAAAGGCGAAAGATTTATGCGTTTGAAGGGAAACCAGAGCGTGACTAAAATATGATTAGCATCTGTATATAGGGAAGAGTGTGAAGTGAAAAGGCCACGGTGAAGTATTTGTGTGCGTATGTAGCCAGCAGGCGATATCTATGGAGGATTTAGCTGTCGAGACACTGCATTTCGCCATATTCCATTAGGTAAGTATGTATTAGGGGGTATTTAACATTGTTTTCAAATATTTCAATCTGAGAGGCTCATCAGACTTGCGAGGTTGGTTTAATTCGGCAAAGCACCAGCGCGCTCTCTGTGCTGCGACTGCTAGACTAAATGGGCGGTAGAACTTAGTTGTATGGAGGTGTATGTAGGATGGAAAAAAATCTTAGGCAGCTGCAAATCGAGGATTTTCGGGCCAGTTCAACTAGGTGTGAGGTGGTAGCTAACACTGAAGAGCGTACGCATAGAACATTCGACTTTTATGTTTCATTAAACGTAACGCTGTGTGCGAAATCGAAGATTGCCCGTCTGCCACCAGCGGCAGAAATAGTAACTATAAGAGCTTGGCCGGCGGCACATTTCGGATGGTCTGTGATAAATAAAATAATGTTTTCTACTTGGTTGCAGACATGTTATGATATGCATAGTGTTTTTTTTTCGTTATTTCATGGAGGGCCATAGTGTCGTATGCACCCGGCTGTAGAGGTTATGGTCATGGTTTAAGTTATATCGGGCATGCTTGATGTATCGAAACAGTGTTGAAACAGCTTACTCGTAGCAACATATGAAGTTGGGGAACCACACTCGGCATACTTACCTGGCGTAGGGGCTACCCTGATCAAGCAGGGGGTTCCCCCAGGGTGAGGCGCTTCCATTGCACTTCGGTTGCGCTGACCTCTGCGATTACCCCAAATGTGGGTAACTCGGGCGCGTAATTTTTGGTAGTCGGGACTGCGTTCGCGCTGTCCCGGTGTTTAAAAACATTTCAGTGCATTGCAGTTTGTATAATGTTGTGTACTTTTTCAATGTGTGGAATGGAGCAAATAGTACTTTGTATAATGAATTAGTTTGTTGATCAGTGTAATTGTTTGGCAGAATAGAGCATTATATGTTTATAATTTAAAAGGTTAAAAGGGTTGGGGGGGGGGGGAGAGAGAAAATTATATATATAATGTATGTATGTATGTATATATTCAATTGTAAATTAAAAATTGTGCTTGTAAACATTCGAATTAAAACATAATTCACCAAGTATGTGTAGGAAAATTCTTTTATTCACCTAACCTTACCTCCTCGAAACACGACTTGTGTACGAGAAGATAGTTCGAGGTGCAATGAAGGAAGGCCACTTGGCTCGTTGCGGGCCTACCCGACGTGAAAGTTTTCCTAAAAGATCAGTGTTTGAAACAACGCCTTTAACAATTATTTCTTACAGGCATAATGCAGAATGTATACTGTTATGTACCCGATCTCGAAATATTCCATTTCATGATAGTAAACGGCGGGAGAAGTGGAGGAGCGTCGCAAACGTGCTGTCCGGCGACTCGGCCGGGGTGCCCCCTCCCCTCCTCGACCCCGCGCCCGAGAAATCGGAGGAGATGCAAACTCGGAGGTCGCATAAATGCGTGCGATGGAGCAAGGAGGTAGTGCATGAGTAGACGTCGAATGTTTCCCAGGTCATTTTTAATTTTTTCCGGAGAATGTGGGAGGCTTCCCGTGCTGGATAAATGTAAATGAACTGCACGTTGTGTGTTTACCCGGCCCAGCGCGTGAGCACTGGGCACAACAAAAAAATTGCTTAAAGACTCATCAAATGTTCCCCTCCACGGAAATCTTTAGTAAAAGGCGAAAGATTTATGCGTTTGAAGGGAAACCAGAGCGTGACTAAAATATGATTAGCATCTGTATATAGGGAAGAGTGTGAAGTGAAAAGGCCACGGTGAAGTATTTGTGTGCGTATGTAGCCAGCAGGCGATATCTATGGAGGATTTAGCTGTCGAGACACTGCATTTCGCCATATTCCATTAGGTAAGTATGTATTAGGGGGTATTTAACATTGTTTTCAAATATTTCAATCTGAGAGGCTCATCAGACTTGCGAGGTTGGTTTAATTCGGCAAAGCACCAGCGCGCTCTCTGTGCTGCGACTGCTAGACTAAATGGGCGGTAGAACTTAGTTGTATGGAGGTGTATGTAGGATGGAAAAAAATCTTAGGCACTGCGCAAATCGAGGATTTTCGGGCCAGTTCAACTAGGTGTGAGGTGGTAGCTAACACTGAAGAGCGACGCATAGAACATTCGACTTTTATGTTTCATTAAACGTAACGCTGTGTGCGAAATCGAAGATTGCCCGTCTGCCACCAGCGGCAGAAATAGTAACTATAAGAGCTTGGCCGGCGGCACATTTCGGATGGTCTGTGATAAATAAAATAATGTTTTCTACTTGGTTGCAGACATGTTATGATATGCATAGTGTTTTTTTTCGTTATTTCATGGAGGGCCATAGTGTCGTATGCACCCGGCTGTAGAGGTTATGGTCATGGTTTAAGTTATATCGGGCATGCTTGATGTATCGAAACAGTGTTGAAACAGCTTACTCGTAGCAACATATGAAGTTGGGGAACCACACTCGGCATACTTACCTGGCGTAGGGGCTACCCTGATCAAGCAGGGGGTTCCCCCAGGGTGAGGCGCTTCCATTGCACTTCGGTTGCGCTGACCTCTGCGATTACCCCAAATGTGGGTAACTCGGGCGCGTAATTTTTGGTAGTCGGGACTGCGTTCGCGCTGTCCCCGGTGTTTTAAAAACATTTCAGTGCATTGCAGTTTGTATAATGTTGTGTACTTTTTCAATGTGTGGAATGGAGCAAATAGTACTTTGTATAATGAATTAGTTTGTTGATCAGTGTAATTGTTTGGCAGAATAGAGCATTATATGTTTATAATTTAAAAGGTTAAAAGGGTTGGGGGGGGGGGGGGAGAGAGAAAATTATATATATATGTATGTATGTATGTATATATTCAATTGTAAATTAAAAATTGTGCTTGTAAACATTCGAATTAAAACATAATTCACCAAGTATGTGTAGGAAAATTCTTTTATTCACCTAACCTAACCTCCTCGAAACACGACTTGTGTACGAGAAGATAGTTCGAGGTGCAATGAAGGAAGGCCACTTGGCTCGTTGCGGGCCTACCCGACGTGAAAGTTTTCCTAAAAGATCAGTGTTTGAAACAACGCCTTTAACAATTATTTCTTACAGGCATAATGCAGAATGTATACTGTTATGTACCCGATCTCGAAATATTCCATTTCATGATAGTAAACGGCGGGAGAAGTGGAGGAGCGTCGCAAACGTGCTGTCCGGCGACTCGGCCGGGGTGCCCCCCTCCCCTCCTCGACCCCCGCGCCCGAGAAATCGGAGGAGATGCAAACTCGGAGGTCGCATAAAATGCGTGCGATGGAGCAAGGAGGTAGTGCATGAGTAGACGTCGAATGTTTCCCAGGTCATTTTTAATTTTTCCGGAGAATGTGGGAGGCTTCCCGTGCTGGATAAATGTAAATGAACTGCACGTTGTGTGTATACCCGGCCCAGCGCGTGAGCACTGGGCACAACAAAAAATTGCTTAAAGACTCATCAAATGTTCCCCTCCACGGAAATCTTTAGTAAAAGGCGAAAGATTTATGCGTTTGAAGGGAAACCAGAGCGTGACTAAAATATGATTAGCATCTGTATATAGGGAAGAGTGTGAAGTGAAAAGGCCACGGTGAAGTATTTGTGTGCGTATGTAGCCAGCAGGCGATATCTATGGAGGATTTAGCTGTCGAGACACTGCATTTCGCCATATTCCATTAGGTAAGTATGTATTAGGGGTATTTAACATTGTTTTCAAATATTTCAATCTGAGAGGCTCATCAGACTTGCGAGGTTGGTTTAATTCGGCAAAGCACCAGCGCGCTCTCTGTGCTGCGACTGCTAGACTAAATGGGCGGTAGAACTTAGTTGTATGGAGGTGTATGTAGGATGGAAAAAAATCTTAGGCAGCTGCAAATCGAGGATTTTCGGGCCATTCAACTAGGTGTGAGGTGGTAGCTAACACTGAAGAGCGTACGCATAGAACATTCGACTTTTATGTTTCATTAAACGTAACGCTGTGTGCGAAATCGAAGATTGCCCGTCTGCCCACCAGCGGCAGAAATAGTAACTATAAGAGCTTGGCCGGCGGCACATTTCGGATGGTCTGTGATAAATAAAATAATGTTTTCTACTTGGTTGCAGACATGTTATGATATGCATAGTGTTTTTTTTCGTTATTTCATGGAGGGCCATAGTGTCGTATGCACCCGGCTGTAGAGGTTATGGTCATGGTTTAAGTTATATCGGGCATGCTTGATGTATCGAAACAGTGTTGAAACAGCTTACTCGTAGCAACATATGAAGTTGGGGAACCACACTCGGCATACTTACCTGGCGTAGGGGCTACCCTGATCAAGCAGGGGGTTCCCCCAGGGTGAGGCGCTTCCATTGCACTTCGGTTGCGCTGACCTCTGCGATTACCCCAAATGTGGGTAACTCGGGCGCGTAATTTTTGGTAGTCGGGACTGCGTTCGCGCTGTCCCGGTGTTTAAAAACATTTCAGTGCATTGCAGTTTGTATAATGTTGTGTACTTTTTCAATGTGTGGAATGGAGCAAATAGTACTTTGTATAATGAATTAGTTTGTTGATCAGTGTAATTGTTTGGCAGAATAGAGCATTATATGTTTATAATTTAAAAGGTTTAAAAGGGTTGGGGGGGGGGGAGGAGAAAATTATATATATATGTATGTATGTATGTATATATTCAATTGTAAATTAAAAATTGTGCTTGTAAACATTCGAATTAAAACATAATTCACCAAGTATGTGTAGGAAAATTCTTTATTCACCTAACCTTACCCTCCTCGAAACACGACTTGTGTACGAGAAGATAGTTCGAGGTGCAATGAAGGAAGGCCACTTGGCTCGTTGCGGGCCTACCCGACGTGAAAGTTTTCCTAAAAGATCAGTGTTTGAAACAACGCCTTTAACAATTATTTCTTACAGGCATAATGCAGAATGTATACTGTTATGTACCCGATCTCGAAATATTCCATTTCATGATAGTAAACGGCGGGAGAAGTGGAGGAGCGTCGCAAACGTGCTGTCCGGCGACTCGGCCGGGGTGCCCCCTCCCCTCCTCGACCCCGCGCCCGAGAAATCGGAGGAGATGCAAACTCGGAGGTCGCATAAATGCGTGCGATGGAGCAAGGAGGTAGTGCATGAGTAACGTCGAATGTTTCCCAGGTCATTTTTAATTTTTTCCGGAGAATGTGGGAGGCTTCCCGTGCTGGATAAATGTAAATGAACTGCACGTTGTGTGGTTACCGGCCCAGCGCGTGAGCACTGGGCACAACAAAAAATTGCTTAAAAGACTCATCAAATGTTCCCCTCCACGGAAATCTTTAGTAAAAGGCGAAAGATTTATGCGTTTGAAGGAAACCAGAGCGTGACTAAAATATGATTAGCATCTGTATATAGGGAAGAGTGTGAAGTGAAAAGGCCACGGTGAAGTATTTGTGTGCGTATGTAGCCAGCAGGCGATATCTATGGAGGATTTAGCTGTCGAGAACACTGCATTTCGCCATATTCCATTAGGTAAGTATGTATTAGGGGGTATTTAACATTGTTTTTTCAAATATTTCAATCTGAGAGGCTCATCAGACTTGCGAGGTTGGTTTAATTCGGCAAAGCACCAGCGCGCTCTCTGTGCTGCGACTGCTAGACTAAATGGGCGGTAGAACTTAGTTGTATGGAGGTGTATGTAGGATGGAAAAAAATCTTAGGCAGCTGCAAATCGAGGATTTTCGGGCCAGTTCAACTAGGTGTGAGGTGGTAGCTAACACTGAAGAGCGTACGCATAGAACATTCGACTTTTATGTTTCATTAAACGTAACGCTGTGTGCGAAATCGAAGATTGCCCGTCTGCCACCAGCGGCAGAAAAGTAACTAAAGAGCTTGGCGGCGGCACATTCGGATGGTCTTGATAAATAAAATAATGTTTTCTACTTGGTTGCAGACAGTTATGATATGCAGTATTTTTTTTTCGTTATTTCATGAGGGCCATAGTTCGTATGCACCCGGCTGAAGTTATGGTCATGGTTTAAGTTATATCGGGCATGCTTGATGTATCGAAACAGTGTTGAAACAGCTTACTCGTAGCAACAATGAAGTTGGGGACCACACTCGGCATACTACCTGGCGTAGGCTACCCTGATCAAGCAGGGGGTTCCCCCAGTGAGCGCTTCCATTGCACTCGTTGCGCTGACCTCTGCGATTACCCCAAATGTGCGTACTCGGGCGCGTAATTTGTAGTCGGGACTGCGTTCGCGCTGTCCGGTGTTTAAAAACATTTCAGTGCATGCAGTTTGTATAATGTTGTGTACTTTTTCAATGTTGAATGAGCAAATAACTTGTATAATGAATTAGTTGTTGATCAGTGTAATTGTTTGCAGAATAGAGCATTATATTTTATAATTTAAAAGGTTAAAAGGTTGGGGGGGGGAGGAGAAATTATATATATAGTATGTATTAGTATATATTCAATGTAAATTAAAAATTGTGCTTGAAACATTCGAATTAAAACATAACACCAGTATGTGTAGAAAATTCTTTATTCACCTAACCTTACCTCCTCGAAACACGACTTGGTTACGAGAAGAGTAGTTTTTGAGGTGCAATAAGGAAGCCACTGCTCGTTGCGGGCCTACCCGACGTGAAATTTTCTAAAAGATCAGTGTTTGAAACAACGCCTTTACAATTATTTCTACAGGCAATGCAGAATGTATACTGTTATTACCCATCTCGAAATATTCCATTCATGATAGTAAACGGCGGGAGAAGTGGAGGAGCGTCGCAAACGTGCTGTCCGCGACTCGGCCGGGTCCCCTCCCCCCTCGACCCGCGCCCGAGAACGGAGAATGCAAACTCGGAGGTCGCATAAATGCGTGCATGGACAAGGAGTAGTGCATGATAGACGTCGAATGTTTTCCCAGTCATTTTTAACTTTTTCCAGAGAATGTGGAGGCTTCCCGTGCTGGATAAATGTAAATGAACTGCACGTTGTGTGTTACCCGGCCCAGCGCGTGACACGGGCAACAAAAAAATTGCTTAAAGACTCATCAAATGTTCCCCTCCACGGAAATCTTAGTAAAAGGCGAAAGATTTATGCGTTTGAAGGGAAACCAGAGCGTGACTAAAATATATTAGCATCTGTAATAGGAAGAGTGTGAAGTGAAAAGGCACGGTGAAGTATTTGTGTGCGTAAGTAGCCAGCAGGCGATATCTATGGAGATTTTAGCTGTCGAGACACTGCATTCGCCATATTCCATTAGAAGTATGTATTAGGGTATTTAAATTGTTTTCAAATATTCAATCTGAGAGCTCATCAGACTTGCGAGTTGGTTTAATTCGGCAAAGCACCAGCGCGCTCTCTTGCGCGACGCTAGACTAAATGGCGGTAGAACTTAGTTGTATGGAGTGAGTAGGATGAAAAAAATCTTAGGCAGCTGCAAACGAGGATTTTCGGGCCAGTTCAACTAGGTGTGAGGTGGTAGCTAACACTGAAGAGCGTACGCATAGAACATTCGACTTTTATGTTTCATTAAACGTAACGCTGTGGCGAAATCGAAGATTGCCCGTCTGCCACCAGCGGCAGAAATGTAACATAAAGAGCTTGGCCGGCGGCACATTTCGGATGGTCTGTGATAAATAAAATAATGTTTTCTACTTGGTTGCAGACATGTATGATATGCATAGTGTTTTTTTTTCGTTATTCATGGAGGCCATAGTGTCGTATGCACCCGCTGTAAGTTATGGCATGGTTAAGTTATACGGCATGCTTGATGTACGAAACAGTGTTGAAACAGCTTACTCGTACAACATATGAAGTTGGGACCACGGCATACTTACCTGCTAGGGCACCCTGATCAAGCAGGGGGTTCCCCCAGGTGAGGCGCTTCCATGCACTCGGTTGCGCTGACCTCTGCGATTACCCAAATTGGTAACTCGGCGCGTAATTTTTGTAGTCGGACTGCTCGCCTGTCCCGTTTAAACATTCAGTGCATTGCGTTTTATAATGTTGTTACTTTTCAATGTTGGAATGAGCAAATAGTACTTTGTATATGAATTAGTTTGTTGATCAGTGTAATGTTTGGCAGAATAAGCATTATATGTTTATAATTAAAAGGTTAAAAGGGTTGGGGGGGGGAGAGAGAAAATTATATATATATGTATGTATGTATGTAATATTCAATGTAATTAAAAATTGTGCTTGTAAACATTCGATTAAAACATAATCACCAAGTATGTGTAGGAAAATCTTTATTCACCTAACCTTACCTCCTCGAAACGACTTTACGAAAGATAGTTCGAGGTGCAATGAAGGAAGCCACTTGCTCGTTGGGCCACCCGACGTAAAGTTTCCTAAAGATCAGTGTTTGAAACAACGCCTTTAACAATTATTCTTACAGGCATAATGCAGAATGTACTGTTATGTACCCGATCTCGAAATATTCCATTCATGATAGTAAACGCGGAGAAGGAGGAGCGTCGCAACGTCTGTCCGCGACTCGCGGGGTGCCCCCTCCCCCCTCGACCCCCGCCCGAGAAATCGGAGGAGATCAAACTCGAGTCGCATAAATGCGTGCGATGGAGCAAGGAGTAGTGCATGAGTAGACGTCGAATGTTTCCCAGTCATTTTAATTTTCCGAGAATGTGGGAGCTTCCCGTGCTGGATAAATTAAATGAACTGCACGTTGTTGTTACCGCCCAGCGCGTGAGCACTGGCACAACAAAAATTGCTTAAAGACTCATCAAATGTTCCCCCACGGAAATCTTAGTAAAAGGCAAAGATTTAGCTTGAAGGAAACCAAGCGTGACTAAAATAGATTAGCATCTGTATATAGGAAGAGTGTGAAGTGAAAAGCCACGGTGAAGTATTTGTGTGCGTATGTACCAGCAGCGATATCTATGGAGATTTAGCTGTCGAGACACTGCATTTCGCCATATTCCATTAGGTAAGTATGTATTAGGGGGTATTTAACATTGTTTTCAAATATTTCAATCTGAGAGGCTCATCAGACTTGCGAGGTTGGTTTAATTCGGCAAAGCACCAGCGCGCTCTCTGTGCTGCGACTGCTAGACTAAATGGGCGGTAGAACTTAGTTGTATGGAGGTGTATGTAGGATGGAAAAAAATCTTAGGCAGCTGCAAATCGAGGATTTTCGGGCCAGTTCAACTAGGTGTGAGGTGGTAGCTAACACTGAAGAGCGTACGCATAGAACATTCGACTTTTATGTTTCATTAAACGTAACGCTGTGTGCGAAATCGAAGATTGCCCGTCTGCCACCAGCGGCAGAAATAGTAACTATAAGAGCTTGGCCGGCGGCACATTTCGGATGGTCTGTGATAAATAAAATAATGTTTTCTACTTGGTTGCAGACATGTTATGATATGCATAGTGTTTTTTTTCGTTATTTCATGGAGGGCCATAGTGTCGTATGCACCCGGCTGTAGAGGTTATGGTCATGGTTTAAGTTATATCGGGCATGCTTGATGTATCGAAACAGTGTTGAAACAGCTTACTCGTAGCAACATATGAAGTTGGGGAACCACACTCGGCATACTTACCTGGCGTAGGGGCTACCCTGATCAAGCAGGGGGTTCCCCCAGGGTGAGGCGCTTCCATTGCACTTCGGTTGCGCTGACCTCTGCGATTACCCCAAATGTGGGTAACTCGGGCGCGTAATTTTTGGTAGTCGGGACTGCGTTCGCGCTGTCCCGGTGTTTAAAAACATTTCAGTGCATTGCAGTTTGTATAATGTTGTGTACTTTTTCAATGTGTGGAATGGAGCAAATAGTACTTTGTATAATGAATTAGTTTGTTGATCAGTGTAATTGTTTGGCAGAATAGAGCATTATATGTTTATAATTTAAAAGGTTAAAAGGGTTGGGGGGGGGGGAGAGAGAAAATTATATATATATGTATGTATGTATGTATAATATTCAATTGTAAATTAAAAATTGTGCTTGTAAACATTCGAATTAAAACATAATTCACCAAGTATGTGTAGGAAAATTCTTTTATTCACCTAACCTATACCTCCTCGAAACACGACTTGTGTACGAGAAGATAGTTCGAGGTGCAATGAAGGAAGGCCACTTGGCTCGTTGCGGGCCTACCCGACGTGAAAGTTTTCCTAAAAGATCAGTGTTTGAAACAACGCCTTTAACAATTATTTCTTACAGGCATAATGCAGAATGTATACTGTTATGTACCCGATCTCGAAATATTCCATTTCATGATAGTAAAACGGCGGGAGAAGTGGAGGAGCGTCGCAAACGTGCTGTCCGGCGACTCGGCCGGGGTGCCCCCTCCCCTCCTCGACCCCCGCGCCCCGAGAAATCGGAGGAGATGCAAACTCGGAGGTCGCATAAATGCGTGCGATGGAGCAAGGAGGTAGTGCATGAGTAGACGTCGAATGTTTCCCAGGTCATTTTTAATTTTTTCCGGAGAATGTGGGAGGCTTCCCGTGCTGGATAAATGTAAATGAACTGCACGTTGTGTGTTACCGGCCCAGCGCGTGAGCACTGGGCACAACAAAAAATTGCTTAAAGACTCATCAAATGTTCCCCTCCACGGAAATCTTTAGTAAAAGGCGAAAGATTTATGCGTTTGAAGGGAAACCAGAGCGTGACTAAAATATGATTAGCATCTGTATATAGGGAAGAGTGTGAAGTGAAAAGGCCACGGTGAAGTATTTGTGTGCGTATGTAGCCAGCAGGCGATATCTATGGAGGATTTAGCTGTCGAGACACTGCATTTCGCCATATTCCATTAGGTAAGTATGTATTAGGGGGTATTTAACATTGTTTTCAAATATTTCAATCTGAGAGGCTCATCAGACTTGCGAGGTTGGTTTAATTCGGCAAAGCACCAGCGCGCTCTCTGTGCTGCGACTGCTAGACTAAATGGGCGGTAGAACTTAGTTGTATGGAGGTGTATGTAGGATGGAAAAAAATCTTAGGCAGCTGCAAATCGAGGATTTTCGGGCCAGTTCAACTAGGTGTGAGGTGGTAGCTAACACTGAAGAGCGTACGCATAGAACATTCGACTTTTATGTTTCATTAAACTAACGCTGTGTGCAAATCAAAATTTTCCCGTCTCCCCACCACGGCAGAAATAGAAAAACTATAAGATTTGGGGCCGGCGGCACATTTCGGATGGTCTGTGATAAATAAAATAATTTTTTCTACTTGGTTGCAAAACATGTTTGATATGCATATTTGTTTTTTTTCGTTATTTCAGGGGGGCCATATTTCCCGTATGCCCCGGCTGTAGAGGTTATGGTCAGGGTTTAATTTAAATATCGGGAAATGCTTGATGTATCAAAAACAGTTTTGGGAAACAGTTTACTCTAGCAACATATAAAGTTGGGGAAAACCACACCGGCATACTTACCTGGCGTAGGGCTACCCTATAAAGCGGGGGTTTTTCCCCCCAGGGTGAGGCGCTTCCATTGCACTTCGGTTGCGCTGACCTCTGCGATTCCCCCAAAAAGTGGGTAACTGGGGCGCGAAATTTTTGGTAGTGGGGGACTGCTTTCGCGCTGCCGGTTTTTAAAAAAACATTTCAGGGGCATTGCAGTTTTATAATGTTGTGTACTTTTTAAAATGTGTGGAATGGAGCAAAATTATTTTTGTATAATAATTAGTTTGTTGATCATGTAATTGTTTGGCAGAATAAGCATTATATGTTTTTAATTTAAAAGGTTAAAAGGGTTGGGGGGGGGGGGGGGGAGAGAAAAATTTTATATATATGTATGTATGTATGGAATAATTTAATTGTAAATTAAAAAATTTTGCTTGAAACCCTTCGAAAATTTAAAAAATAAATTTAAACCCAATATGGTAGGGAAAAATTTTTTTATTCACCTAACCTTACCTCCTCGAAACACGACTTGTGTACGAAAGATAGTTCGAGGGGCAATGAAGGAAGGCCACTTGGCTCGTTGCGGGCCCACCCACGTGAAAGTTTTCCTAAAAGATCAGTGTTTGAAAAACCCCAAAGCCTTTAACAATTTTTCTTACAGGCAAAATGCAGAATGTATACTGTTATGTACCCCATCTCGAAATATTCCATTTCATGATAGTAAACCCGGGGGGAGAAGTGGAGGAGCCCTCCCCAAACGGGGGGGGGCTGTCCGGCGACTCGGGCCGGGGGGCCCCCTCCCCCCCTCACCCCGCGCCCGAGAAATCGGAGGAGATGCAAACTCGGAGGTCGCATAAATCGTGCGATGGAGCAAGGGGGTAGTGCAGAGTAGACGTCGAATGTTTCCCAGGTCATTTTTTTAATTTTTTCCCGGGGAATGTGGGAGGCTTCCCTGCTGGATAAAAGTAAAAGAACTTTCACGTTTTTGGGGTTTAACCCCGGGCCCCGCGCGTGAGCACTGGGCACAACAAAAAAAAGGGTTAAAGACCATCAAATGTTCCCCTCCACGGAAAACTTTAGTAAAAG
>JARBHB010000112.1:0-24257 GCA_029891345.1 Dryococelus australis
AACACAAAAACTAAGTAACAAAAAAAGGTCCCCACGTAAATTTCAGTTTTTTATTGCCCAAACTTTTAAAAATGTTCCCCCCCCGGCCCTTGGTTGAACTAGGTTTCTTCAAGCTACACCCAAAAGGCAAAAAGGGAAATTGAAAAAAAATCCCTGGCCCGGGAGTCCCCCCCTTGGAACTGTGCAGTTAAAAAATGAGGGAAAATCAGTGGTATTTTGCCCCCTTAGCCCCCACGGAGGTTTTTTTAAACTTCAAACATAACAGCGGTGAAAGAAAAAAAGAAAAAAAAAATTTTTTTCGGGAAAAGTTTTCATTTTTTGTTTTTTGAAAACTGCCACATGAAACATTTAATTTTTGGAAGTCCCCCAATTTTTTTTTGGGGAAGTACGTGTGCATGTGGTTTTTACCCCTTGCAACGAAGGAATTCGGTTCAGTTTCCCCCCCCCCGACAAGGGAAATCAATTTGCAAGTAACACTGAACGAAAGAAATGCCCCCCCCGTAAAATTGGGGGCCCCCATATCATGTTGGGTCGCACCCAAATTAAAATACTAAAAAATTTTTTATCACAGAAAAATTGGGAAAAAAAGCAAAGGGGAAGAAATTTCTAGGTAGGTAGCATTTAGGTAAGGGGTTTTTTCCCCAAAAATTTTTTTTTGATCTTGCAGAGCCCCTTAAATAAATTTGAAAAAAAAAAAAAACGCGCAGTTTCAGTGGAAAAAGAAAAATCCCGGGAAAAGCCCTTCAAAAAATTTTAAAAAGAGTGTTAGCAAAAATCCTCCCCATTTTTTTCATTTACCAAAAATTTTTTCTGAAGAGTTCTTTTTTTTCACTGCAATGCCAGTTCGTAGCAATGGAGCATGTTTTTTTTAAAAAACAAAAAAAATTGGGGGAACCCTTTTTGTACCGTTAGTTTTACGGGCCATTTAAAAAATTTTTTTTTCAAGCAAAATGTAAACTTACTAATTTTTTTTGAAAAAGAATGCTGAAAAATTTTTTTTGGGCTATGGAAAAAGGGGTTTTGCAAATTATTTTTTTAAAAAGCAAAAGTTCCCCCTTTTTTACACGGGAAAAACCAACACTCCCTGGTTTTTTAAAATCGCCCAAAAAGCCCGCGGCCCTTTTGGGGGCCCTTTTTTTTAAAATTTTAATGTGGGGAAAAACATTGGGGGGGTCTTTTAATTCGGTAGCCGACGCATTGGGCGCAGATGTTATTACGCTGAAAGAGTTTTTGGAGCAAGGGAAAAGAGCAGTTTTTTAAGAATGGGGGCCTTGTTAAGAGGGGGGTCAGCGGGGGTTTTTTAGTCGCAAAAAGGTCAAACAGTAGGAAAAAACAAATTTTTCCCCAATTTAAAAACATTAAAAAAATTCCCAAGCCGGCTTTCTAATATTAAAAGGGAAAACCAAAAAAAACTGATCAGGAATGTTTTGGCCCCAAAATTTTGTCTGAAAAATTAAGAAAAAGGAAACTTTTGGTATGTTTTTCCAAAAAAAGGGGTTTTTTTTTAGGTGAAAAAGGGGCCCCAGACGAAAGGGAAAAAAAATCAACCTGAAAAAATTAGAGGGGAATGGTGGGGTTTTAAATTTACCAAAAGATCCCCCAAATTTCGGAGGGGCATGTTTGGGGCAGAAAAAATTAAAACCAAAACTGCGCTAAATAGAAAAATTTTTTTTTTTGTGGGCCGGATTTGCCCCGCCCCCTTGAAAAAAAATGGGTAAAAAAAGGGTTGTGAAAACCCCTGCCCAACATGCCCCTTAAAAAACCCCAAAAAAATCAAAAAAAACCGAAGGGAGTAAAAACGGATACTTAGCCCCGTATCCCTTTGGGGAAGTTTTTTAAATTTAAACGTCCCAGGGGGTCCCCCCTTTTTTTCCCCCAAGTATAAACGGGTTTATGTCCCCCCCTGTCCTTGTAAATAATAGTTTTTAGAAAATTTTTGTTATTTTTTTTCCGAAAACCCTCAAGGCGTTAATTCTGTTTAAAAAATTTTTGATGCAAAACCTTTTTGTTTTTTTTTTTTTTGGCGCACCCAAAATAAATTTTTCAGAAAAACAATTAGTTTTTTTTTGGGCGCACGAAAACCAAAAAGGTTTTTGTACATTGCAGCTAGATATAAATTAATACATATTCGGAAAAAAAATTTCAATTGTTTCCCCCATATTCCATCAAGGAAAAAAGTAAAAAAATTTTTAAAAAATTTTTTAAAGGGGTTTTGACAATGACAACTTGTTTTTTTAATTCAGATATTTTTTTCGTTTTTTTTTTTTCCAAAATTTACTAAATTTTTTTTTTTTCCCCCATTTTAAACTAAAATTAAAAAGACAAAACACAACAGACGTCGTTGGAAAGTAAGGGGTCTTTTCCTTTTTCAAAATGGGAAAATAAAAAAAAAACATTCACTACAGAAAACGACAAAAGGGGAAAAAAAAGCAAAATAACAGATTCCCTTTACCTGACCCGGGAAACCCCACTTGAAAAAAAAATATTTTTTTTTCCCCAATGAGGAAAAAAATTTTTAAAACCCAATATATAAAGGGGGGGCACGACCTTTTCCCCCCAGACATCCCCCAAAAAGTTTTTTTTCCCCCAAAACCGATCCCCCTTTGTTCAGCTGTCAGTGGCAACCCCCCCAAACGAGTTTATCACTTTTTTCCCCGCCCCCCCCAGCGCCCGCGACTTTTTAAAAACCTTTTTTTTTTTTAAAAATTCCCAATTCAAAAAAAAATTTTTATTAAATTTTTTTCTGTTGGGGGCGAGGCCCCCCAATACGGGGGGACCGGGAAAGAAGAAAAAGTAACGATTCCCCCTCTCGTCTTCCCCAACCCTTTTAATTTAGAAGTTTTTTTTTTTTTAAAAGGGGTTTGCCCCTTTCCCCCCCCTTTTTTTTTTTTTTTTTTTTGTCAGCTGCGAGTTGTCCCCCCCCCCAAAAGTTTTTTTTTGCTGAGACGACAAAAAATCTCCAGTAAAAAAATTTTAAATTTCCCTTTTTTATTTTTTGGCAAAACCCCGGTATCAACAAATTTTTTTAAATTATTTGTAGTCCCCCAAATCTCCCCCAACTCACGTTGACTTGTTTCTTGGGGTTTTTTTCTAGAACTACAAAAAAAAGAGGACAGGGAAAATCCTGTTTTTTTAATTGAATTTTTTTTGGGGAGTAAAAAAATGGTTCAAACTGCCCCCGAAAACCCTCCCAGGGAAAAAAATTTAGTTTGGAACGTGGTTTTTAATCGAACATTTTGAATTCCTTTTCGTAGTTTTTTTCAGTCAGATAGCATCACTGGGGAAAAAGACAAATTTTTAAAACCCCTTGTTTTTTGGTTTTTTAATAATTTTTATTCAAGTTGGGGGAATAAGAATGCATGGCTGAAAAAGTTTTTTTGGGGCAAAAAGAAAATTTTGCCACCCCCCTTTAATAAAGGGTTATGGGCCCCCCCCTGATTTTTTTTGGAAAACAAAAAATTAAAAAAAAAAAAAAGGGGAATAAATATGGGCTGATGGTAACACCAAAATTTTAATTGCGTATGACCAAAAAAAAGGAACAAAAAAAAGTAACTTTTTGCTTACAAAGAAAGTAACTTTTTTAAAAACCTGGCCCAATTTTTAATTTAAACCCCCCCGGCTCGCCACCTCAGTTCCCCAAAATTGATTATTTTTAGGGCTAAGTTGGGTGAAAATGGCGGGGCTTTTTTTCCCCGTAGTGAGGTTTCCCCCTTTTGCCAGAAAGGGATTGATCAAAGATCCACCCCAAATTTCCCAACAATACGAAAAGGTTCATACCTCCCAATGTAAAAAAAAATAAACCCTGTACCCAAAAAAAATAACCAAAAAGCTGTCCCCCCCCCCCCTTTTTTCCCTTTTCTGAAAAAAAAAATTTAAAAAAAGCCCCTTTTAAAAAAAAAGGATGGTTAAAAAATTTTTATTAAACAAACCCCCACAAATTTTTAAAAATTATTTTATTTTTTTTTGAAATAATTTTTTTGTTTTCCAGTGTTGGTTTCGAAAAAAAAATTTTAAAAAAAAAAATTAACGTTTTTTTTAAGCAAGTACCTTCTACTCAAAAGTTAAAAAGAGAAAAATAATTAAAAAAAAAGTACGTTTGTCTAAAGATTTAAAAGGTTTACCTTAAAAAAAAAGTGGGGGAGGAAATATTAAGAAATTTTTTAAAAATGTAAAATGGAAAAAATTTTGGTTTTTAAAAAATTTTTTTGCAAGCATAAAAAAAATTTTAAAAAATTTTTTATTTTTTTTGTTTAAAAAAACCCCCCCCCCCCCTTTTTTTTTTTAAAAATTTAATTCCCCCCCTAAAAAGAAAAACCCCCCCAGTAAATTTAAACAATTTTTAAAAATTTTATTTTTAAAAATTAAGGGATATAAAAAAAAAAAAACAATCCCAAAATTAAAAAAATTTAAATTTTTACTTTCCCCCTAAAAAATTTTTAATTTTTTTTTAAATAAAAAAAAAAAAAAACCCCCCCCCTTTTTAATACCCTTAAAGGGAAATAAAAATAAAACCCCCCAAAACTTTAAAAAAACAATAAATTTTTTTTTTTAAAAATTTCAAAAAAAAATAAAAAAAAGGGGTTTAAATTTTAAACACAAAAATTTTTTATTTAAATCTTTCCACAAATTTTAAAAAATAAAATGGGCCAATTTTTTTAATAAATTTTAAATTTCCCGGGCCCCCCTCCCCCCCCCCGGGTTTTTTGGTTTCCCCGCTTTAAAAACAATTTTCCCCGGGGTCCCCCCCCCCGGCGGAAAAAAAAACCCGGGGGGAAGGGGCCCCCCGGCCAGGCCCCCAAAAGCCTTTAAAAGTTTTTTGGAAAAGCTGGGTTTTTCGGGCGAAAAATTTTTGGATCTTCCCCTTCCAAAGGGGGGAAGGGGAAAAGGGGGAAGGCCCCCTACCCGGGGAAAATCCCCAAAAGAAAGGGCCCCAAACCCCCCCCAAAGGTGGGCCATATGAAGTTGGAAAAAAAAATGTTAGGCCGTTTTTTTGGGAAGGCTTTCCCCTTCCCCCTGCAACGGAGGGGGTGTTTGAAGAGCTTTTAGCCCCCATGTCCCCCGGGGGCGGGCCCTTTCCCTTTGGGGTTTCACCGGGGAATGGGCGCCCCGGGGGGCCCCCCGGGGGGGCCCCCCCCCCACAAAAAACTATGAAAATGCCCTTTCCCCCCCCCCTTTGGGACATCACCCCCGGGCCCACGTTGGAAAGTCCGCCCCCCGAGCCCCCCCTTCCCCCCGTACCAAAAAAGGGGGGAAAACCCCTTTCCCGGAAACCCCTTTTGGGAAAAATGAAAAGAGCGAAAAATAATTTTTTTTTTTGTTTGGGTTTTAGAATTAAATTTCCCAAAAAATTAAAAAAAATACAAAGGGTCCCCCCCCGCCCCTTTTTCGGGGAAACAGCCCCCCCCAAAAGGGGGTTTTTTTTAGTTTTGGGGGGGAACTGCCTTTTTCCATCCCCAAAATTTTTTAAAAAAAAAGGGGGGGGAAGGGGGGGGGGGGGGGGTTTTTGGGCCCAATTTTTTGTTTTAAATAAAAAAATTTTAAATTTTAACCTGCATAAACTTTGGGAAAGGGAAAAGGGTTAAAAATTTTTAAAAAAATCTTTAAAATTTTGGGGGGGGTTTTTTTATTTTTTAAAAAACCCGAATTTTAAAAATTTTTTTTTTTATTTTTTAAAAGTAATTTTCCAAGGGGGGGGGGGGAAAAAAAAATTTTTTTTATAAAAAGTAAAAAATTTTTTGTGGGGTTTTTGGGGGGGAAAAAATTAAAAAATTGTTTTTAAAATTTTTAAAAAAAAAATTTTTTAAAATTTATTTGAAGTTAAAACTTTTTAAATTTCAAGGGCAAAAGACTAAAATTTTTAAAAACCCTTTTTTTTACTGGAAAACCCAACCCCCCAAAACCCCCTTTTTTTTTTTTTTTAACCCTCACCCGGGGGGGGGGGGGGGGGGGGGCTCTCAGCCCGTTTTTCCCCCCCTTTAAAAAACCCCCCATTCAGGAAAGGGGAGTTTTTTTAAACAAAAAGGGCCCTTTTTCCCCCGTAAAAAGGGTTTTGGGGCCCAAAAAAACCCCTTTACAACTGTAACCCTAGAACCCCTTTTGGAAAAGGGTTTGGTTTTTTTTTCCCCCCCCCTCTTTAAGGGGCGGGGGTGTTTTTTCCCAAATTTAAAGGGTGTTTGGTTTTTTTTTTAGAGGGGGGGACCCCAAAAGCGGGTAAAAAAAATTTGGGGCGGAAAAAGAGGGTTTTCCCCGTGGGCCCGGGTTTTTCCCAACAATAAATTTTTTTTTTGGGTCTTTAACCCCCCCCCTGTGGAGGGGGCCAGAAACCCCAGTGAAAAAATTTTTCCCCCCCACAGGGCCCAACCCCCCCACCCGCAACGTGGGGGGGGTGGAAAATCCCGGGGCCCCTTTTTTCCCATAAAATTTTTTTGGGAAGAGGGGGCCCCCCCATTTAAAAATTTTCAAAAAATTTTTTATACATTTTTTTTTTTTTTAGGAAAAAAAAAAACATTCCCAAAGGAAATTTTAAGTGTTTTTAAAATGTCCCTTAGGGTTTAAAAAGGTTTTTAAAAAAAAACTTTAAAATCCCAAAAAACAAAATGAAAAAAAATTTTTTACCCCTTTTGGCCAAAATTTAAAAAGAAAAAGCCCCCTTTTTTTTTAAACCCTTTGGCCAATTTTCAAAAAATTTAAAAACCCGTAATTTTTTTTAAAAATTTTTTTTTTTTCGTGATTTTTTTTTTTTTTATTTGGGGGAAAACTCTTTTAAATTTCTAAACCCTTAAAACAGTTCTTTAAATAACCCTTTTGTGGGAAAAATTTTAAAAAAAAGTTTTAAAAGGAAAAATCCCTTTTAAAAATTACTTTTTAAAGAAAAAATTTAAATTTTTTTTTTGTTTTGGTTCATAAATTAATTTTTTTATATTTTTTTCGCTTTCGCCGCTTTTCCCCCGGAAAATAAAACTCAGACTCAAAAGGTTTTTTTTTTTTTACCAAAAGCCCCCCTTTTTTTCCCGGTAGTACAATTGAAAAATCCCCTTTTTTGGGAAAAGTGGCCCGCTTAAAATTAAAAAAAAAAATTTTAAGAAAAATGGTTTTTTGGCCAAATTTTTTAGGGTTTGGGTAACCCCAATTTGGGGGACGTAAAGTTTTTTTTTTCCCCCCAAATTTGGCCCCCCTAAAAAAGGGAAATTTTTTTGTCTGCCCAAGGGGGGTTGGTTTTGGTAGCCTTTTTTTGAACAAACAAAAACCCTTTAAAAGAACCCCAAAAAAAACAAAAAAAAAGAATTATTGGGCTTTATTTTATCGATAGGGAAAAGAAAAAAGCACACCCTTTTTTCAGCAAATAAAGCCACCCCCGGGTTTCCCCGGGGAAAAATTAAACCCCGGGTTTTTTTGGAAAGGGAAAAAACCCTTTTTAAAAACATAAAAAAATTTGACTTGGGAAAATAACCTTCCCCGAAAAAACCAAATTTTTTCACCTTCCCCCCTTTTTTTCACCAGGAAAAAAATTTAAAAACCCCATTAAAGCCCCCAAACCCCGGAAAAGGGTTTTTTTTCCCCCGGAAAAAGGGTAACAAATAAACCCGTTTTTTTGAAAAGGCTTTTTTCCCCTTTTGCAAAATATATAGGGAAAAATTTTTCCCGGGTTTAAACCCCCTTGGTTTTTTAAAAGGGGAAAAATTTTTTTTTTTGGTTTTTTGGACCTTTTTAAAAAATAAAAAGTTTGCCCCTTACAATTCCCCCCCGAAAAAAATCAAAAATGGGTTTTAAACTTTTAAAAAAAATAAAAGAAATACCGGTTAAAAAGTAAAAACATGGAAAAAACCTTAAAATTTTTAAAGAAAAAACCAAAACAGGAAATTTTGAACCGCCCGCTGGTAAAAAAAGTTTTTACTTTGCCCCGCCCTTCCCCCCCCCGGGGGAAAGATGGGAAAAGACTTAAATTTAAAAAAGAACAAATAAATTGGAAAAACAACCCGAATGGAAAAATCCCCTTGACCCGATTTATGTGGGTTTTGGAATTTTGATGTTTCATTTTCAAACACTTGGGTTTTTTTTGAAACTTTTTAACTTTAAATGCAGAAGGAAAACAACAGAAAATCCTTAAAAAAACCCCAATTTTTAAATTTTAGGGACCTTTTCCCCAAAAAAAAAAAACCCCAAAAAGGGCCCCCAAAAACTTTCCCAAGGGTGGAAAAAAAAAATTTTGGGCACATTTTTTAAAAAGGTTGTAATTCCATTTTTCTTTAATTTTTTTTAAAACCCTTTCCCGTTTTTAAAACCCCAGAAAAATTTTTTTTTTCCCCGAACACTTTTCCCCAAAATGGGGGAAAAAAAAAGTGAAAAACATTTTTTAAAAAGGTAAAAATTTCCCTCCCTTTTAATTTTCATTCCCCCTTTGCGGGTTTTAAAAACCCCAGGAAACTTTTTTTTTTTTTTTTTTTTTGGCCCCCCAAAAAAATTTTTGAGCAAAAGGGGGGGGGCAAAAAAATTAAAAATTTTCCCCTAGGGTCTTTTAAAAAAAGAAAGGAAAATTTTTCAAAGGGGGAAACTTAAAAAAAAAAAAAAAGGGTTTTTAGTTTTTTTTTTTTTGGTTTTTCTATTTAAAAATTTTTTATCAAGTTTTTCCCCCCAACCCGAAGACCTGGGAAAACCCGGGGGGGGTTAAAAAAACAGCTGAAGAAAAAAAGAGAATTTCCCCCCCCAGTTGCCCAAAAGGGATTTGGGGAAAAACCCCCGAAAAAATTTTTGGGTAAATATAGGGGAAAAAACCAGTCAAAATTTAAAGAAAAACCTTTAAACCAAAAAAATTTCCCCGTTTTGTGTGGCATTTTTTTTTTTTAAAAAAAGGGAAAACCCTTGCAAAAAAAAAATTTAAAACCCCTGGGGCCCCCTATTTCGGGGCCCCCCACAATTTTTAAAAAAAGTTCAATTTTTGGGGGAAAAAACCCAAAAAATTTTCTGGTTACAAAGTGGGGGGGGAAATTGTTGTTGGTTTTTCCCCCAAACCCTGGTTTTCCCTATAATTTTAAAATTTTGGAGGGTATAAAGGGGGGGTGCTAAAATTTGGGCCCAAAAAAACCCCCCTTGCTTTCCCCCAAAGGGGATTAAAAAAATTTTTGGGGTCCCCTATTGGGGAAAGCCCAAAAACCCCCTGCAAAAATTTAAAAAGTTTTTTTTTTGACAACCTTTTTTTTTTTTATCTTTTAAAATAAACCCTTTTTGTTTAAAAAAAGCGGAAAAAAAAAACCACAGGTAAACCAATTTTTAAAACAAATGTTTCAAAAGAAATTTTAGGCATATTAAACACTTAACCAAAAAAAAATAATTTTCAAAAAAAACAAAACCCCCAAAAACCCCCAATTAAAAAAATCCCCCCCCATCCGAAATTTTAAAAAAAAGGTTTTCGGGCTGTTTTAACTTTATTGGGGGAATAAAATTTCCCCCCTTTAAATTTTCCCCAAATATTTTTTTGCCAAAAAAGTTTTTTTTAATAATTTTTTTTTATACAGCCCCCCCTTTTTTTTAATTTGATTTTTTGGGGGGAAACTCACCTATAAAAATGTTTTGGAAATGGCTGGAAAATCCCCGAAATTTTTGAGATATCCCTTTTTTTTGAATATCCCCTTTATGTTTTTTTTTTAATTGGGAAAATTTAAATTATGAACTGGGGGAAACAATTTCAAACTCCCCAAAATGGCTTTTAATATTCCCCCCAATTTTTTTTTGGAAACTTCCCCCCTTCCTTAAAAAAAGTGGGGGGTAAAAACCCTTTTTTCCCTTTTAATTTTTGTTTTTTTACTATTTTTTTTTTCCCTTTTAATTTTTTTTTTCTGATCCCCAATAACCAAAAACAATCAATTATCCCCAAAAACCCGGCCCAAAAATTTTTGGGGGTTTAAACCCTACAGAATAATAATTTAAAATAAATTGAAGATTTAATTTAAAATTTTTATTTTAAATTTAAAACTTTAAATCCTTTAAAAAATTTTTTTCTGTTAAAAACCCCCAAAATTAAAATTTTATCAACTTTCTTTTTAGCCCGGCCCCCCGAGTTTCCCCCCCCTAAGCATTTTAGAAAGCCACCCCAACCCTTTTAAAAAGCTTTTGAAATTTGGGGTTTCCCCAAACCAAATTTTTTAGGGTTTTAAAAAAATTAAAAAATAGAAAAAAATTTTATTTTAGAAAAACAATCTAAATTTTGGGTTGGATTCGTTTTTAAATTTTTAGTTTGGTTTTTTTACCTTTCTTTGTGTGGGCACACCCGATGAAAAAAAAAAAAAACTAAAAACCCCTTTTTTCATTTTTGGGAACCCTTTTTTGGAAAAAATTTTTTTGGTTCCCCTTTTTTTAAAAAAAGACCAATTAAAAACCCAAAAAAAAATTTTAAAAAAATTTTCCCCCCCTTATATTTAATTTCCCTTTTTCAAATGTAACCCCTTAAAAAATTTTTTTTATCATAGAAATATTTAAAACTAAATGACTTTTTGGGTTAAAAGGGAAACCAAAATTTATCCGTTTATTTTTCCCTTTAAAACCTTTTCCCCCCCATTAACAAGGTCTTTTTCCCCAAAAAATTTGGGGGGCCCCAAAATTTTTTCATCGGCCATACCCAAAAAAATAGCATATCCTTTTACCAAAAAAAACCTGGCCCAAATGAAAAAAGTATTTATGTCAAAAAAATTTTCCCCCTATAAAACCCTTTTGGGCCCCCCAAAAAAAATTTTTTAAATGCTTTCCCCTTTTCCCCAAAAATTTTTTACTCAAACCCTAATATCTGTTTTTTTTTTTTTTTTTTCATTTAAAAAAATGACAAATTTTTTTGTTTTTTTAAAATTAAAATGTTTTTAAAAACATAATCAAAATAAAAAAATAAAAAACATAAAACATTTTGTTTTTTATTTTAAAAAGTTTTAATTAAAAACATTTACCTTTCCTTGTTTTATTTTTTTCCCCCCCTGGGGCCCAAAAAAATTTTTTATTCCCCCAAATGAATTAAACCCCCCTTTTAAATTTTGGGAAAACGCTTTTTTAAATATCCCCATTTTTTTTTGGGTTTGTAAAATGGGGTAAAGTTAAATTTTATTTAAATTTTTTTTTTTTTTCCCAAATTGGTTTTCAAAAAGAAAAAACAAAAAAAAAACCCTTTTTTTTCAAAGAAAATTGTTTTAAAAAATTTTTTTTTGTACGGGATCGCTTTTTCCTTTTGGGGCCTCCCCAAGGAGTGGGAAACGGGGCCGAGGGAAAAATTTGAACAAAAAAAATCACGAGGGAAAAGCGCCTATAATTTTTTTAAAAGGTGGGGGGCCCACGTGTTTAAAAAACCCGGGTTTTAAGCCCCCCAGGAAAATTTTTGGCCAAACCCCAACCCCTTCCCTTCAGCGGATTGGAAAAATTTCCCGGGGATTAAGTTTTTTCCCCGGGAAAGGTTTTTGGGGGTTTTTTTACAGTTCCCCCTTTTTTAGTGAGACCCCCCGAGGGTTTTAGGGGGAAAACCCAAAAAAAACCAGGCCCCGTGGGGGACCAACTTAAAGAAAAAAAATCCAAACCTCCAAGGCCCCCTAATTTTTTTTGAAATTTTGGGGGTGAAAACTGAAGGGAACCCAAGGGGGGTTTGGGGGGGAAGAAAAAGCACAGCGCAACCAGGCCAAAAATGGGGTTTTCGGTGGGTTGGGAACAAATGGGGCCCAAAAAAAGTGGGAAAAATTCCCGGGGAGAACTGCAAGGCCCCGGGTTTTCAGGGGGAAAAGGGGGAGAAGGGGGGGGCCGGGAGGACTATTGGAAAATGGGGGGGGGGAGTGGCCCCAAAATTTGGAAAGATGGGGAAACCCGAACCCCAAACCCGGGGAAAAAAAAAAAGTGTGGGGAAATTAAAATGAAATTAAAAAAACTTTTTTGGAGGAAAATTGAGGGGAAAGGCCCCTTTCCCTTAAAAATTAAGAACCCAAAAAGTTTCCAAAAAATTTCTAAAAGGTTTTTTAAAAGTAATTTTAAACCCGTGTCCCCCAAATTTAAAATTTGTGGATTTTAACCCGTTTTTTTGTAAAATTTTTTTTTAAATTTTATAAAAAAAGTAATTGGGGTTTTTGTTTTTTGGAAAAACCCGCCCCCGCCCCGTTAAAAAGGGCCCCCTTGGCCCGTTGCCCCTTAAAATTTTTTTAAAACCCCCAAATTAACCCCCAAGAAAAAAATTTTAAAATTTTTATTAAAAATAAATTTGCTACAAGGAAAAACCCCCAAACTTTTTTTTTTTTTTTTAATGAAAACCTTTTGGGTTTAAAAAGAAAGCAACCCTTTTTTCCCCCGTTTTTCCCCCCTTGAAATCCCAAAAAAGAAGAAGAAAACACATCTTTTTTGATTTTTCCTTTTTTTCAAAAACCCCTTTAAACAGGCCCAAATTTTTTCCCCGGGGTTTACGGGCCCAAAGGGAAAAAGGGTTTCCTTTGGGATTTAAATCCCCGTTTTTTGGGAAAAGGGGTTCCCCCCGGTGAAACCCCAAAATGAAAAAAAAAAATATCAAAAAAAAACAAAAAATTTGAAACACTTTTAAATTTGGGAAAATGAAAAACTTAAAAAACATTTTTGGCCCCTTCCCCGCCCCCCCAAAAAACGGGGGAAAAAATTTTATGGAAAAATTAAAAAATTGGAAAAGGCAACCCAAGGTTTCCCTTGCTCAAAAAAAAAAAAGGGGCCCCGTTTTCCCCCCGTAAAAAAAACTAACAGGTTTAAATTTTTGGGGGAAATTTGGGCACCCCAACCAGAATTTTAACCTTTAAAGGGAAAGAAAAAAAAAGGGACAAAAAGGAAATTTCCATCAAGTTTTCCCCTTAAAAACCTTATGCCCTTTAAAATTAAAAAAAAACCAATAAAATATACTAAAAAAAATATTTTTTCCAAAAAAACCCCAAATTTTTTCCAAACCCTCAAATTGGGGATAAAACCCCACATAACAAAAAAATTATGTTTTACCCCCGGGGCCATCCCCCCCTGAAAAATTTAAGGGGAAAAAATTCCCAAAAAAAAAAAGGTACCCCCAAATTTTTAGGTTTTGCTTTTTTTAAAAAAAAAAATTTAGTTTTTACCCATTTTTTTTAAAATTTTCCCAAAAAAATTAACCTTTTTTTTAAAAAAATCTGCATTTAAAAAATTTTTTTGGGTTAAAAATTTTTTTTTTTAAATTAAAATTTTTTTAAAAATGCCCAAAATGGTTAAAAAAAAAACTTTTGGAAAAAAATTTTTTATTTTGAAAATTTTTTAGAAAAAAAAAATATTTTTTTTTTTTAAAAAAAATTCCCCAACCCAAGCTGCAAAAAAAAAATTAAAGGGAAAAAATTTTAAAAAAAAGGAAAAAACCAAACCCCCTCCCCGTCTTTTCAAATCTTTGTGCAAATTTTTTTTTTTTCCCCACTTATAAAAGGGAAAAAAATTTTTATGCTGGGGGTTTTTTCATGCAAATTTTGGCCGGGATAAAAATTCCCCCAATTTTTTAAAAAGGGATTTTTCAAAATTTTCCCTTTTTTTTTTGTTTGTTTTTTAAAAACATTCCCGTCCCCTTTCCCCAACCCCATTTTTCCCCAAAACCTGGGCCCCCAGCACTCAAAACGCTGCCCCGGGTTCCCCAAACAAAAACCCCACAGCCAAAAAAAAACCCCTTTAAAGGGTTTTTAAAAATTTAAAGGGAGTTTTTTTAAATGGGTTTGGGCCCAAAAAGCAAATTCCCCGTTTTTTAATTTTTCTTTTTAATTTTTTCAAGGAAAAAAGAATCTTTTTTTTCCGTATTTCCCCGATTTTTTTTTGGGGGGGTTTTTTTAGTTAAAAGTTGGGGAAAAAATTTGGGAAATTTATCCCCGGCCCCTTTTTTTTTTAAAAACCCCCTTAATTTTATTTTGGGGCAGCCCCATTTGGAAAATAAGAAAATAATACCCCCTGGGTTTTTTAGAAAATTTTTTTTTTTTTTTTCCCTTTTGGGGTTTTGTTTTCCCCCAAAATTTTCCAAAATTTTTTTGGGGGTTTTGTGTTGGGAAAGGGAGTTTTTCCCCAAAGGGGGTTTGGCCAAAACCCCGTGTTTAGAAAGGGAAATTTCCCCGTAAATGCCCCCAAAAAGTCCCCTTTAATTTTGGGTTTTTGGTTTCCCGGCACCCGGAAAAGAGATGGAAAATTTGGGGTTAAAAGGGGGGGGGCCGGTGAATTTTTAAAAGAGCCCCCCCAAATGTCCCCCCCCCAAAACCCGCCCCTTCAAGGGGAAGGGCCCCCCTTTGGGGGGGAGTTTTACGAAAAATTTTTTCCCCCCCACCGGCAAGCCCCTGCCCAAAACCCCTTTCTTTAAAAACAAAAAAACCTTATTTTTTTCCGCCCAAAAATTTTTCTACTAAATCCAGGGGGCCCAAGAGGAAAAAAATTTAAAAATAAAGGTTTTTTCCCCCCCCTGCCCCCTTTATAAATTTTTCCCTTTTGGGAAAGGCCCCAAAAATTTTAGTCCCCCCCTTTTTTTAGTAATGAACTCTGGGGAATTTTCCCCGGTTTTTTTAAAACATCTTGGGCCTTTGGGTTTCCAAATTTTATTTTCCCAAACTGTTAGTGTCTTAAAACAATTTATGGGCTTAACTTTCTTTCCAAAAATTGAATAAAAACCTTTTGGGGGGAAAATTTTCCCGACACCCTTGGGGTTTTTTTCCCTTTTTCCTTTTGAAAGGGCCCCCTTTTTTTTGAAACCCCCCATTTTTTTCTTGCCGAATTTAGGGGGAAAACCCAAACCAGGGTTTTCCCAAAAGTTTTTTTTAAATTTTTTTGGGGGTTTTTTCCAACCCGCCCCGCCAAAATTTTTAAAATTTTTTTTTAAAATAACCCCACTTTAAATAAAAGTTTTTAAAATTAAAAAAAAAATAAAAAAAAAATTAAATTTTTTTTTGGGGCCTGCTTTTTAGGTGAAAGGGAAAGGGGAAAATGGCTAATTTTTAAAGGTTTTTGGTTGGGTTTTTAGCAACCCGTGGGGAATTTAAAAAAAAAAACAAAAAAAAAAGCAAAGTCCCTGTTTTTGATGAAAACCCTCATGGGGCTGTATGAAAACAAAATAACATTAAACACTTTTGGGGGAAAAAAATAAAACAATTTTTTCCCCCGAATAAAAAACAAAAAAAACAATCCCTTTTCTCCCCAAAAAAGAACAGCAAAATTTGGGGGGGTTAAAACTGGGAACAAAACCTTAAAACCCCTTGGGAAAAATTTTGGTTTTAAAGAAATTTTTTTCGAAAAAAAAGCAAAAAAAAAAATTTAAATCCCCAAAAATTAAAAACTGAGGCCCGACCCCAAAAAAACAAAAAAATGATTAAAATTCAAAAAATTTCAGAAAAAGAAAATTTAAAAAATGAAAAAAATTGCTGAATTCCCTTTTTGCCCCCTGTTTACCAACTTCCTGATGAAAAATTTTAAATTTAAAAGGAAAAGGGAAAAAAAAAACAAGAAAATAAAAGAAAGGAAAAAAATTTTAAAAAAAAAAACGCCCCGCTGGTAAAGAGTTTTTTAAAAAAAATGACTGATCCCTGGAAAAATTTTGGCCCTTTTTTTTTTTTCCCCAATTTTTACGCCTAAACTGGAAAAAATGATTGAATCACAAAAAATGGGCCCCTTTGGGTTTCCCCCAAAAAAATTTCCCTCTTCAGGAAATTTAATTTCCACAAAAAAAAAAAATTTTTTTGGGCCATAAACCCAAAAAGTTGCAAAAAACCTCAAAAATAAGGGGCCAAAAAATTTGCCCCCAAAACCCGGGGGCCCTTTGGGGGCCTGCCAAAAATTTTGGGGGGGTTTTAAAAAAAAAACAAGCAGAAATTTATTGGGGAACCAACATCAAGGGAAAGGGGTTCCCCCAGAGATCGAAAAATTTCCCCACTCAAAATTAAAAGCAAAGCCCAAGGGGCCCTTTCAAAACCCCCCCCCCTTTTTAAAACCCTGGCCCCTGGGTTTTCCCAAACTTTTAAAACCCAAAATTCTTTGGAAACCCAAAAAACATAGCTTGCTTAAAAAATTAAACAAATTACTGATTTTTTTTCCTTTACCCAAAAACCAAGGGGAAACCCTCCCCCCTTTTAATTAAAAAGGGTTTAAATTTTCCAAAAAACGTCACTTCTGGGGGTTTTGTTTCCCCCAAAAATTAAATTTTCCAAAAAAATTTTTTAGCCAAAAAAACAAAAATTAAACTTCCGTAAAATTGAAAAAAAAAAACAAAAAAAAAAAAAATTTCAATTTAAACTTTAAAAAAAAAAGTTAAAAAACCCCTTTAAAAACAGCAAAATAAAAATTAGGGGGAAAAAAAAAAAATTTACAATTCCCCAAAAATTAAATTAAAAAGGTTTTTAAAAATCACAAAAAAATTTTTTTTTTTTAAAATCCCAAAATTTTTCCCAAATTCCCTAAATTTTAAAATCCCAATTTTTTAAGCCCTTTCCCCCAAAAATGGGTTTGGGTGGGTTTTTTAAAAAAAATTTAAAAAAAATTTTTAAATTAAAAAAAAAAAATAAAAAAATCCCCCGCTTTGGGGGGCTTTTAAATTTTGGTTTTCATTAAAAAATTGGGAAAAATTATTTCAGAATGAAAAAAAAAAAAAAAAAAAAAAATTTTTGGGGGGTCCCCCCCTAGGTTTAAAGGAAATTTTGGGTTTTTCAAGAAGGTAAAAATTAATTAAAAAAATTAAAAATTTTAAAGCAGAAACCCTTTTTAGTTAAAAAAGGGGGATTGCCCCCCTTCCCCTGCAAAAAGGCCCCCTTTAACTGTGGGTGTACCCTGCCCCTTTTTTAAAAACTTTTCCCGAAAAGACGGAAATTAAAAATTTCCCCCCTTGTTTTTAATTAAACTTTTAAAAAAATTCCCCCCTTTCTTTGGGGGGCCCCCAAAAAACTTAATGTTTTTTTTTTCCTTTCATTTGAGAACCCCACTTTTGGGGGATGGTTTTATAAAAGCCCCCCCCAAAAGGGAAACCGCTTTTTTTAAGGGGAGCATGGGGGGAGGTTAAAAAAATGAAATTTTTTGGAAAAGTGCCCCTGTGGGTTTTTTCAGGGGGTTTGTGGCAAACCGGAAACAAAAGCAAAAATTTTTTTTCCAAAGGGGAAAGTTTTTTTAAAGCAGGAAATGTTTTTTGCCCAAACAAACGCGTTGGGGCCCCCCTCACGTCTTGGGTTAAAAGAGATCTTTTAGGGCAAAATTTTGAAAAATGCCCCCTTTGGGTTAAATGACCCCCCGCTTTCCTCTCAGCCCTGGGTTTCCCGGGGTTTAAAAAGAACCTTCCAGATTGGCGGGGAAAAGACTGGGGACCCTTACAAATGAATTTTAAAAAATTTTGAACCCGAACCGGGGAATGGTTTTGGGTTAAATGATAAGTAGGGGGTTTTAAATTTACTATACCCCCCAAAAAAGAGGGCCAATTTTTGAAAAAAAGGGGGTTTTTAAAAGTTAAAAATGGTTCCCCCAAATAATTTGGGGGGGCACTGAGAAAAATTTAAAAAAAGAGTAGGCCTTTAAAAGTGGAAAAGAATAAGGGAAAAAAGGGAATTTAAATTTTTAAAAATAAAAAGCTGTGTTTTTTAAAATTTAAAAAAACAAATTTTAAAAATTTTTTTTTAAATTTCCCAAAATTAAAAACCCCCCCCCTCCCCTCAAAAAAGGGGGGGGGGGGGGGGGGGGAACCCCCGATATGCTTTCCCCCCCCAGGCTTTTTGTAAACCCTTAAAAAAAAAAAAAGTTTTCTAAAACTAAAAAATGGTTAAAAAGCAACCTTTTTTCCCCCTTTGGTCCAAAAAAAAAACCCTAATGTCCTTTTTTTCGCAAAAAGGGAAAAAATTTTTTTTTTTTTTTACAATTTCCCCTGGGATTTTTTTTAAAAAATAAATTGGGGGAAAATTTTTCCCGCCCAAAGTTTAAGGTTTTCCCCATTTTCAAAGGGCATAATTTCCCCGCCCGAATGCCCCCCGCCCCCGCCCCCCCACCCCCCCCCCCCTTTTATTCGGTAAAGGAAAATTTTGGGTTTTTTTTTTTTTTTCCTCGTAAAAAATTCCCCCCCTATCTTTCATTAAAATTTTGGGCCCCCTATTTAAAAATTTTTTTTAAAAAAACTGCAAATTTTTTTTCCCCGAAATATCCAATTTTATATTTTTGGGTTCCAAAAAAAATCACTTTACAAAAAAAAAAATACCAAAAAAAGAATTTTTTAAATTTTTTAATAATACCTTCCCCCCAGAAAATTTATCAAAGGGGAACTGGGAAAAAAAATGAACGACAATTAAAAAAAATTTTTTATAGGGAAAAAAAAGAGGAAAAAATTTTTTATAAGAAACAAATGATACAGTGTTGTTTTTAAAAAATGGTTTCTAAAGAAAATTTTACCCGGGCCATTTTTTTTTTTTCTTTCAAGTTTGAATTAATTTTAAACCAAAAAACTTTTTGAAAAAATAAAAAAAACTTTCCCAAATTTTAACCCCCAAAATTTAAAAAAATTTTTCTACCTAAAAAACTGTTTTTCCCGTTTTTCCCGGACTCCGGGTTGGGAAACCCAAAAAAATAAAAAATTAATTAAATATTTTTAATACAAAAATTTAACTAAGGGTTTAAGGTTTTTTAAAATACCCCCTGCTTTTACAGAAAAAAGAAAACAAAGATGGAAAATTTGGAAAAAAAATTGGGGAAAAAAAAAAAAAAACCCCAAAAGCCAAATTTTCGACATTTTAAATCAGCCAAAATTTTAGGAAAAAAATTTTTGGATCCATTCCCCCCGTCAACTCCCAAACCAAAGGGTTTAAAACCCCAACTTTTAAAAGTCTCAGGTTTTTTAAAAAAATCTTCATGTGTGGGGAATTTTCCCCAAATTTTTTGAAAAAAGATAATTAATCCAAAATGAATTCTTTCAAAAATTATTTATAAAACCCATGTTTTTCAAAAAAGAAAAAAATTTTTTGGATGTTGGGAAAGGGACTTTTACAAATTTTTTTTTTTCCCAAAAAATTTTAAAGGCCCTTTTCCAAAATGCCTTTTAAGGGGGCCTTCTTTTTAACAATTTTTTTTAAAAAAAGTTTTTTTAAGGTTTTTAAATTTTTAAAAAGGGCCCCCCCCCCCCGAAAAAGAGCTTTTTTAAATTTTGACTTTTAAAAAAACCTTTTTTAAAAATGAAATTTAAAAATTACCTGATTTTTACCCTTTTTTTCTCCCTAAAAAAGGGAAAGAATTTTTTAAAAACAGTTTAAAAAACCCCCATTAATTTAAAAAAACCCTTTTTAAAAATTTTTTTTTCCCCAATTTTTTTCTTTTCTTTTCCCCTTTTTGAGTGGGGGTTTTAAAGGAAAATTTTTGGGTGATTTTTAAAAAAGAAAAGCCCCCTTAAAAAAAAAAATTTGTTTTTAAATTTGTTAAACACAATCCAAAAACCCCAAAATTCCCCCCTGGGGGAAAAAATGGTTTCTGGTTTAAAAAAAATAAACTTTTATCCCCCAAAAAATGCCCGACTCCCCCAAAAATATTTTACTTAATTTTTTTTTTAAAAAATTTTTTTTTTTTATGAAATCAGCCCAAAAAATTTTTTTCAATGTTGGGGGTTTTTTAAAAAGGGCCCCGGAAAAAACTCCACCCCCAATGACCCGAAAACCCCAAAATTATACCCCAAAACCCCAAATAGTAACCCGCCATTAGCGGTTAAACCTTTTTAAAAAATAATTGCCTTTTTGCAAAAGCTTTTGGGGAAAAAAGAATTTTTTCTGCCCTTTTTACTAAAAAGTTCCCAAACACAAAGGGGCCCCGCAAAAAAACCAAACCCGAAAAACCCTTGGTAAACAGGTTTTTTTAAAAAATTTAAAAAAGAAAAAAACCCAAAACCCAAAAAACAACCCAAATTTTAAAAGGGCAGGGGGCCCCCCCATTTGGGGGGAAAAAAAAAAAAACCTTTAAAACAATAACTTTTAAAAAAAGAAAAAATGGACAACAAAAAAGGGCCCAGAAAATTCCAAATTTTGGGGAAACCCCCTTAACCCGTCAAATTTAAAAAAAACAATAGACTAACAAATGTCAAGGGCAAAAAAAAAAAAATTTTAAACTTTATTAACAACAAAACCCCCCGTAAAAATTAAAACCCAAAACCTTCCCTTTTGTTTGTTTAAAGTTTTTTTTTTTTTTTTTGCTGCCCCCGGGCCCCCCCCAAACCCCAAAAGATCCCCCCACAACCCCCCCCAGTTCAAAAAACCCCCCCCCTTTGGGGGGGGGGTTTTTGGGGGCCAATTTATCTTCATTTTTCCCCGGCCCAAACCCCAAAGGGGGGACCCCTTAATTTTTGTCCCCCTCCCCAAACATTAAAAAAAGGTTTTTTTTCTAAAAAAATTTGCAAAAAAACCCCCAAAAGGGAAATTTTTAAAGGGCCCCCAAAAAATAAAAGAAATTGGGGGTAAACTGCCCGTGTTTTTTTTAAAAATTTTACCCAAATTTTAAAAAAATTTTTTTTTCATTGGCCCCCAAAACCCGAAAATTTTTTTTTGTTTTTTAAATTTTTTCCCAAATTTAATTTGTGCCCCTGAACCCCGTTTAAAAAAAAAAATTATTTTAACCCCCCAGGTTTTTAATTTTTTTTTTATTTACATAACACATCCTGGCCCCCCCATAGACAGTTTTTTTTAGATACTTTTCAAAAAACCCTTTAAATATTTATTTACAATTTTTTTTCAGAAAAAAAAATTAAAAACCCCCCGAAAATTAAACCCCCAAACCAAAATAATAAGAGCTTCCCCCCCAAATGGGGAAAAAAAAAAGGGGGTTTTCCCCCTGAAAACCAAATTCCCCAAACCCGCTTTGGGAAAAAAATGGGAGGGCAATTTTTGGCCCGCTGGAAAAAGGGTGGGGAAACCCCGGTGTGGGTTTTTAAAAAAAATGGTTAAATTTTTGCCCCCTTTAAAATGGAAAAAAGAAAAAAATTTTTCTGTGAAAAAAAAAAAAAAATGTAACTTTCCACATCTTTTTTTTTTCCCCTGAAAAGAAAATTTAGCCCGGGGAAATTTTGACAAAATGGAAAAAAACACTAAGAATTTCCATCCCTTTTTTAGAAGGCCAAATGGGAAGGGAAAAAATTTTTTCGTGCATCAAATTCCCCGAAAAATTTAAAATCCTCTTTCAGTTTTTTGGTTTTTTTTAGAGCCAAATTTAAAAAATTTGAAAAACTTTTTATTTCCCCCTTTAACCCGTAAAAAAGAAAAATTTTTGTTTTTAAAGATTTTAAAGCCCTTTAATTAAAATTTAAAGGTTTCTTCACTAAAAAAAAACCCATGGGAAAAAAATTTAATTAAACAAAGGCAAACATTAAATTTTTAAACGTTATAAAGTCCCCCCCCAGTGGGGTTTTGGGGCAAAAAAGCCCCCCGAAAAAAAAAATAACAACAAAAATGAAACAAAAACCTAGCTGAAGTATTTGGGTTCCAAACCCATAACCATAAAAAATTTGGGAGTTTTTTTTTATGGGTAAAAAGCCCCCGTAACCAAATTTTTTTCAAATAAAAACTAATGGGGCCTTTTAACCAGAGTGCCCCTGTTTTTTGAGAATTTTAAGGAAAAGGCCTTTCAAGTCAAGGTTTTGGTTTTTTGGTTTTTCCCTAATTTTCAAATTTTTTTTGGTTTTAAAGAATTTGTTTTTTTAAAAGGTCCCCCCCCCCCCAACCCCCCTGGGGGATTTTTTTTTAATTTTTTTTAAAAAACAAAAAAAAAATTCCATATATGAAAAAAATTTCTATAAGGAAATGTTCCCCCAGTAAAAAAAAGAGCAAATTTTTTGGGGAAGCACTTTTTTAAGAAACTTAAATTTTTATGGTTTTCCCCTTTTAAAAGTTAAATTCCCCTTTCCATCTTATGTAAAAAGTTAAAAAATTAACATTGGGGAAAGGGGCCTCCCTGCACTTTATTCCAAACCCCCCCTGTCCCAAGGTTTAAAGGGATAAAAATTTTTAGGAAAAAATAAATTTTTATATAAAATGTGGCCTTTTTAATTTTTTTTCCAAAATTCTTGGCCCTTAAAAAACCCCGAAAAGGGGAAAGGGAAAAAAAAATGTTATCACAAATTCAACCCTTAAAAACCTTTTTTTATTCTAAGTTTAAGCTAAAAGGGAACTTTTCTTTCCCCTCCTTTTTGTTTTCCAACCTTTTTCTTTGGGGGCAATTTTTCCCCCCCCTCCCGGCAAAACCCTTTTAAAGTACAAAAGCAGGCAAAGGGCCAAATGACCCCTTTTTTTTCTAAAAAATTCATTTCCCCAAAAATGCTTTTCCCTTTAAATTTTTGTGAAAAAGGTTTTGGTTTTTAAAACTGGCCCGAAGGGAAAACCAAAATATTTTTTTTTGTCCCACCCCCTTTTTTTTAGAAAAACCGCTGAAAAAAAAATAAAAAAACTTACAAGAAGAGGCCCCAAAATTAAATTAAAAGAGAAAAAGGAAAAAAGTGGGTTCGTCCCGGGTTTGGGAAAAAAATAAGTGAAAAAAAAAAGGTTTGGGGGGGAATTTTAAATTGGGAAAAAATGGGGCCCCCAAAAATAAGGCCCTCCATCCCCTTGGTTTTAAAAATTTAAAAAAATTTTTTTTAAAAAAAGAAAAACAAATTTTGTAAAAATTAAAATTCCCCTACATTATTAAAAATATGGAAAAAAGTTTGGGACCCGGGGAAAAAATTTTTTTTATAATAATTTTTTTCTCCCAAAAAAACCAAAAAAAAAAAGATGGGTTCCCCAAAACAGAAAAAAAACTTGTGGGAAACCAAAAAATTTTTTTATTTTTTTGGTAAATTTTTTTAAAGCATTAGAGTGTGGGGGAGCCCTTTTTAAAAATGTAAAAATAGGTTTTTTTATATTTTAACGGGTAAATAAAAGCCAAAAAAAATAGAAGATTTTTTTTTAATAAATTGGGGTTGGGGTAAAATTCACTGGCATTGGGCCAAGAAAGTATAAAAAAAGAATCAGCCTGGGTTTTTCACCCCTTTGAAAACAGTGAAAAAAGTTTAAAAAAAGGACAAACTTCCCCTTAAAATTGTTAATGGTTTGGTTTTTTTGTTTTTTTCCCCCAAATTATAAAACTTTTAAAAAAAGGTTCCCCTTCAAGAAAAAAATGTTATGGGTTTCCCAAAGATCAAAAAGCTATATGTGGGGACAATATTTTTTTTGAACTAAATTTTTTTCTGGCTTAAAAATTTTTTTGAAGCTAAAAAAATGTTAAAAAATGATGATAAAGAGGAAAAAGGAAATAAATTTAAGAAATTTGGGGGAACAAGAAATTTTTTCAGAATTAGAAATTAAAAATAAATGTGCTACCATTTTTGGAAAGGGGTTTCCAAAAGCAAATGAATAAAAAAATTTAAGGTTAACGGAGATGGTTTTTTTCCTTTCCAAAGAAAAAAATTAAAATTGGAAAAAAGGCCCCCAAGTTATAAGAGAACAATAAAAAAAGACAAAGAGCCCCCCACTTTTTGGGAACCCATTAAGCGGTATTTAAGTTGATAACAGTGGAAATTCATCGAAAAAAAAAAAAAAAAGTTGAAAAAAACCCCATCTTGGTTTTTTTTTTTATCACAAAATTTCCACCTCAAAATTGAAAAAAGATGGGTTTGGGGGGGCATAAAGGATTTCTGGGGGTTAAAAAAAAAATTGAATATATTTTAACTTCAAGCAAAATAAAGATACTTTTTGAACCTAAAGGTGGAAAATTTCCCCCCCTAGTATAATCTCAAAAGTTTTGGGGCCCGAAATTTTTTTGGCCCATAAAAAGGAAAAAATTTGGTTAGAAATTTGTACCATCAAAAAAAAAATTTAAAAAAGGGGGAAGCATAAAGGTTTTTTTTTTTTTTTTTTTTTAAAAAAAAAACCACACTTTAAATTGAAAAAAAGGGTTGCCCGGTTTTTACCTCATTGTAAAATGGGGGAAAATTTTTTTGAATTTGTCCCCCAAATGAGTCCCCCAAAAACTTCTCTAAAAATTACCCCAAACCAGGAGGCGTAAATCCCTTTTTTGCTCGTGGGTGGGTTTTTTAGATTAGGGGTTCCCCTATAGATCTGGGTTAAACAGTAAAAAGTTCGGGAAAATGTCCCAAAGGGAAAAAAGGAAAAAAAAAATGAAATTCAAAACAAACCTTAAGTACTTAAACGATTGAATTTTTAATGATAGCGAACATTGGTTTTGTTCTATAATGATTTTGTGTCAAAAAAATAACAAACAATCTTTTCATTTCCTACTGATATCCACTTTAAATATACTAAAAAATTAAT
>JARBHB010000113.1:0-24188 GCA_029891345.1 Dryococelus australis
CATTCTTTTACATTATTCTTTGAAGTTTGTGTCAGCATACCATCAAATTTTTATAAATATATCCAAAAACGACAATGATAATTGTGTTCTATATGCTGAATTGAACTGTTGTCATCATTCTTAACAAATCGTAGTTATTACATTCTTGTAAGGACAATAGTTACTGCGAACCTGTTGGAATATTGAAGTGTAGTATACAACTCAAAAGTAATATAATAAATATATCCCAAAAACGACAAATGAGTAACATGTGTTCTATATACTGAATTAAATTGTTGTCATCATTCTAAGCAAATCGTAGTATAACATTCTTGTAGGACAATTGTTACATCGTCTTCTTAGAGTATTGATAGGATACATCAAAAGTTTTTAATAAATAAACCCAAAAACGACAAATGAGTAAATGTGTTCTATATAGCTGAATTGAACGTTGTAATCATTCTTAAGCAAATCGTATTATTACATCTTAAGGACAATTAGTATCATTCGTACTTCTTAGAAGTATTGTGGTGTATAAAATCAAAGTTTTATAATAAATATATCCCAAAAACGACAAATGAGTAAATGTGTTCTAATTAGCTGAATTGAACTGTTGTCATCATTCTTAAGCAAATCGTATTATTACATTCTTGTAAGGACAATTTTTACATCGTACTCTTAGAAATATTGAATGAAGTATACACTCAAAAGTTTTATAATAATTACAAAAAAACGACAAATGAGTAAATGTGTTCTATATAGCTGAATTGAACTGTTTTCATCATTCTTAAGCAAATGTAGTTATTACATTCTTTAAGGACAATTAGTTATGCGACTTCTTAGAGTATTGAAGTGCAGGCATACAATCAAAGTTTATAATAAATATATCCAAAAACGACAAATTAGTAATATGTGTTCTATTAGCTGAATTGAACTGTTGTCATCATTCTTAAGCAAATCGTAGTTATTACATTCTTGTAAGGGCAATTATTACATGCGTTCTTCTTAGAAGTATTGAATGCAGGCATACCAGTCAAAGTTTTATAATAAATATATCCCAAAACGACAAATGAGTAATAGTGTTCTATATAGCTGAATTAACTGTTGTCATCATTCTTAAGCAAATCGTAATTATTAATTCTTGTAAGGACAAATGTAACACTCGTATCTTAGATGTATTGAAGTGTAGTTTATACAAATCAAAGTTTTATAATAAATATATCCCAAAACGACAAATTGTAACATGTGTTTATATAGCTGAATTGAACTGTTATCATCATTCTTAGCAAATCGTATTATTACATTCTTGTTAGGACAATTGTTACATGATACTCTTAGAGTATTGAATGTAGTTATCATCAAAAGTTTTTAATAAATAAACCCAAAAACGACAAATGAGTAATTTGTGTTCTATATAGCTGAATTGAACTGTTTCAACATTCTTAAGCAAATGTAGTTATACATTCTTTAAGGACAATTAGTTCATCGTATTCTTAGATTTTGGTGAGTATACATCATAAGTTTTATAATAAATATATCCCAAAAACGACAATAGTAAATGTGTTCTATATAGCAGAATTGAACTGTTGTCATCATTCTTAAGCAAATCGTAATATTACATTCTTGTAAGGACAATTTGTTACACTCGTACTTCTTAGAAGTATTGAAGTGAAGTAACCAAATCAAAGATTTTATAATAAATATATACCAAAAACGACAAATGATAACATGTGTTCTATATAGCTGAATTGAACTGTTGTCATCATTCTTAAGCAAAATCGTAGTATTACTTCTTGTAAGGACATTTAGTTACTTGCGAACTTGGAAGTATGAAGTGTTGGCATACAACTCAAAAGTAATATAATAAATATATCCCAAAAACGACAAATTTGTAACATGGTTCTATATAGCTGAATTGAACTGTTTCATCATTCTTAAGCAAATTTTAGTATCACATTCTTTAAGGACAATTATTTCATCGTTTCTTTTTTTTTTTTTTTTTTTTTTTTTTTTTTAAAAAAAAAAAAAAAAAAAAAAAAAAAAAAAAAATCGTATTATTACATTCTTTAGGACAATTAGTTTACATGCGTTCTTCTTAGAAGTATTGTGGTGAGGCATACAAAGTCAAAGTTTTATAATAAATATATCCAAAAAACGACAAATGAGTAATCATGTGTTCTATATAGCTGAATTGAACTGTTGTCATCATTCTTAAGCAAATCGTATTATTACATTCTTGTAAGGACAATTAGTTACATGCGAACTGTTGGAAGTATTGAAGTGTAGGTATACAACTCAAAAGTAATATAATAATATATCCACAAAAACGACAAATGAGTAACATGTGTTCTAATTAGCTGAATTGAAACTGTTGTCATCATTCTTAAGCAAATCGTAGTTATTACATTCTAGTTAGGACAATTGTTTACATGAGTACATCTTAGAGGTATTGAATTGTAGGCATATCACTCAAAAGTTTTGTAATAATTACAACCCAAAAACGACAAATGAGTAACATGTGTTCTATATAGTGAATTGAACGTTTTCATCATTCTTAAGCAAATTGTAGTTATCACATTCTTTATGGACAATTGTTTCATTCGTTCTTCTTAGAAGTATTGTGGTGCATGGCACACCAGTCATAAGTTTTATAATAAATATATCCCTAAAACGACAAATGAGTAATATGTGTTCTATATAGCTGAATTAAACTGTTGTCATCATTCTTAAGACAAATCGTAATTGAATATCATAGTTTTTAAATTAACAAATCGAGTATAATTTTTAATATTCTGAATTACTTAAATTTTAATGAATTAATTTTTAAGACAATTTAAACTACATTAAGTATGGTTATTACAATTAATTTTTAAATTATCAAAAACAAAATTAATTTAAGAAATTTAATCTGTTTAATCTAATGAAATGCATTACATTCTTTAAGAAATTGTCCAACATTTGGAAATGTGTTGTATCAATCGAATTTATATTTTAACAAAATCTAAATTTAACATTTTCAATTAGTAATTGGAATTTTAATCTTATGCAATGAGTTATAATATTGTAACAAAAAAAATATTACAGGTTCTTTAATGCTTGAACTGTTGACACCATTCTAAATTTAATAATAATCCAAGACATAAGTAAATGTTTTATAGGATTGAACTGTGTTCATTAAAATTTTATTAATTTAAGAAATTTATTATCATGTACTTAATTTTAATTTAGTAATAAATAAATTTATAATAAATATTCCCAAAAAAAATTTAATGTTTAATGCTGAAAAATTTGTCATCATTTTAACAAATCGTAATTATACATTTTAAAGATTTATTCTTGACTTTGAAGTATTTGTGAGGTAAATCAAATATTAAAATATACCAAAAACGAAAGTAATAATATAATATAATATTTCAAATCGTATATTAATTTTTAATTTTTATATCTTAATATTTTTGTAATATCTAAATTGTAATAAAACCAAAAAAATAACGTTTCTAATAGAATGACATTCTTTCTAAAAAAGTATTACTTTTTAGAATTAGTTTTCATTGTTGGGTGTTAATTTAAAATCCCAAAAAAAGAGTATATTCATTCAATTGAATTGTAATTGATCTTTTAATTCTTGTAATAACTTTACACTGTTTAATTTGAGTATTTAACTAAATTTTATAATAATTATCAAAAACAAAATATAATTTAATACAATTGAATTTATTCTAAAACTTTACATTCTTAGGAAATAGTTACCTTTAGAAGTAAGATTACAAATTTTTAATAAATATACAAAACAAAAGTAAATTTTCTATATCTGAATAATGTTCATCTTCTAAAATGTATTATTTTATTTAAATTATTACTTGAACTTGAATTATGTTACTCAAAGTAATTAATACCAAACAAATTGTAACAGTTTAAGTGATTATTTATTTTAACAATTTTCAATTTTTAAAATTTTTCGTTTTTAGAAGTATGTAGATATTTAATTATAAAAAAAAAAAATTATAAATGATTATACAATTAGTTATCATTTAGCAATTAGTTTCATTCTTTAAATTTCAGTTTTAAATTTGTATAACAAATTATAATAAATTTAAAACGAAAGAATATGTTCTTATAATTGATGTTTATATTCTTTAAAATAATTTCTCTAAGGACAATTTATGAATTGGAAGATTGAATTAAAAAAAAAATAAAAAAACAAAAATAACATGTCTAAATGTTAAATTTTACAATTGTATTAATTTTAATATTTGTTTAAGTATGTAAACCAAAAGTATAATTTCAAAACTGTATATTTTAATATGATTTAATTTGTAATTCTAAGGTATTATTATCTTAACAATTTAATACCAAGCGAGTTAAAAGTTATAAAAAAACAAACAACGTTCAACTGAACTTCATCTCTTCAATGATCATCAGCATTATCACTATAGTTTCACAAATAATTCCCCAACACATAAAATTTTATATATTATTTTATTTGAATTTATATTTAATTGAATTTTACATGAGACAAATAGAAATTTTAGATAAGTTTTAATAATAACAAAAATAAAAAAATTGGTTCTAATACTGAATTAAAAGTTCACTTTTGAAAATTAATCTATTTTATGTTTGAAGATTTTAATCAAATTTTAATAAAATTATAAAGTGTAATGTGTTAATATAAATTTCATATTTAACAAATATTATTCTTAGAAATAATGCAAAATGAGTTATATAACTCAAAATATATATAATTCAAACATAATTGTATTAGCTAAAAAATTTCATTTCTAATTATTACTTTAAATTAGAATCTTAGTATAATTTCATAACAAAATTTAATTTTAACAAAAGCAATTAATTTTAATACTGAATGAACATTGTCATAATAAAAGTGTTCACATCTAGAAATTATATTCTTTTAAAGTTACTCATAAGTTAAATAATATCAAGAAAATAATATCATATATGAATGTGTATATTTAAGTATTTAATTGTAAAATTTTGTACACATTTTAATATTTTAAGTAAATAAGGTTTTAATAATATTCCAAAAGCAAATGTTACATGTTTCTATAATATTGTTTTTTAAAATTTTATACATTCTAAGGACAAAGTTTTTATGATTAAGTGTGTATAAACTAAAATTTAATAATTCCCAAAAAACAAATAGTACGTGTTAATTAGTATACTTGTCAATTTAAAAATTATACATTGAAATTTTTCTCTTTATTAACAATATATAATTTAAAATATATCCAAACAATGAGTATTGTTATATACATGAATGTTGTATCATTCTAAAATAATATTACATCTTGTAAATACTTTTTATAATGAGTATATATAATTATAATAATTTAAAAGAAAATGAAGGTTTATTGAAATTTATTCAATTATTTTCTTTAAAATTTGTTACATATTTAAGTAAATAAAATAATTTTTTTTTATATCAAAAGAAATTAAAACATCTAATTAATTTGTGCATTTAAATCTATTTAAATTTTAAGGAATTACATTTTTTAATATTACATTTTATATAATATCAAAAACGCAAATGTAACATGTTTTTATAAATTGATTTTAATTAAAAATTTAATAATTTGAAGACATTTACAGTATTTTAAAGTTTGTATTAAAAATTTATAAATATAACAAAAATAATTGTATTTATAATTAGTGTATATTTAGAAAATATACATCTTAAAGATTTTGATTAATGAAGTTTTAAAAAAATATATACATAAGAATAATAATGTTAATTATCATTAAATTTAGTAAATTTAAATTTTAGTTTTATGAAACCCCAATTTAAAATTACAAAACGAAATATATGTTCTATATTAAAATGTGTATCTTTTGAAATGTAATTACACTTAGACAATGTTAAGTTGAGTTTATTCTAAAAAATTTATAATATAAAAAAACAATATATGTGTTATACTTAATTGTATTCTAAAACATATTAATTTTAATTTTACTGTAATCTTAAGTTAATTATATCCTAAAATTTTAATATCCAAATATAAAGTTTATAGTATTGAATTTTACATCTAAATTTAGTTTCACATCTTTGAAATGTTTTTAAAGTTTTTATACAAAGCATAATTTAAATATTATAAAACACAAAGAATTATTTTAAATATTTCATTTTAAAGTATTGATGTGATAAATTCTAGTATTAATTTATAAAAATTTTATATAATATAAAAAATATAAATATATATTATCTGAATGATTCTTCTTAAATAAGGATTGTAAGAATTATTCAACTATATTTTTAATAAAGTTTAATATAACAAAAAATAAACTGTCAATGTAAATTTTATTCTTTACAATAATTTAATTACAAAATTGTACTTTATTTGTTGAGTTTCATTAATTTATATATATTCCTAAAAAAATAATTTTTCTATAGCTGAATTAACTTGTTTATTAAAAAATATTATACATTCTTGTAAGGACAATTGTTACACTCGTACATCTTAGAAGTATTGAAGTGAGTTATACAAATCAAAGGTTTTATAATAATATATCCCAAAAACGACAAATGTGTAACATGTGTTCTATATAGCTGAATTGAACTGTTGTCATCATTCTTAAGCAAATCGTAGTTATTACATTCTTGTAAGGACAATTAGTTACTTGCGAACTTGTTGGAAGTATTGAAGTGTTTGTATACAACTCAAAAGTAATATAATAAATATATCCCAAAAACGACAAATGAGTAACATGTGTTCTATATAGCTGAATTGAAATGTTGTCATCATTCTTAAGCAAATCGTAGTTATCACATTCTTTATGGACAATTAGTTTCATTCGTTCTTCTTAGAAGTATTGTGGTGCAGGCATACACAGTCATAAGTTTTATAATAAATATATCCCAAAAACGACAAATGAGTAATATGTGTTCTATATAGCTGAATTGAAATGTTGTCATCATTCTTAAGCAAATCGTAGTTATTACATTCTTGTAAGGACAATTAGTTACATGCGTACTTCTTAGAAGTATTGAGTGAGGTTATACAATCAAAGGTTTTATAATAAATATATCCCAAAAACGACAAATGTGTAACTATGTGTTCTATATAGCTGAATTGAACTGTTGTCATCATTCTTAAGCAAATCGTAGTTATTACATTCTTGTAAGGACAATTTAGTTACTTTCGTACTTTTAGAAGTATTTGAAGTGTAGGTTATACAACTCAAAGTTTTATAATAAATATATCCCAAAAACGACAAATGAGTAACATGTGTTCTATTAGCTGAATTGAACTGTTGTCATCATTCTTAAGCAAATCGTAGTTATTACATTCTAGTTAGGACAATTGTTACATGGTACATCTTAGAGGTATTGAATTATAGTATCACTCAAAAGTTTTAGTAATAATTAAACCCAAAAACGACAAATGAGTAACATGTGTTCTATATAGCTGAATTGAACTGTTTTCATCATTCTTAAGCAAATCGTAGTTATTACATTCTTTATGGACAATTCGTTTCATGGTTCTTCTTAGAAGTATTGATGTGAGGCAACAGTCATAAGTTTTATAATAAATATATCAAAAACGACAAATGAGTAATATGTGTTCTATATAGCTGAATTAACTGTTGTCATCATTCTTAAGCAAATCGTAGTTATTACATTCTTGTAAGGACAATTAGTTACTTGCGACTTGTTGGAAGTATTGAAGTGTTGGTATACAACCAAAAGTTATAATAAATAATCCAAAACGACAAATGAGTAACATGTGTTCTATTAGCTGAATTAACTGTTGTCATCATTCTTAAGCAAATCGTAGTTATTACATTCTTGTAAGGACAATTATTTACATGCGTCTTCTTGAAGTATTGAATGCAGGCATACAGTCATAAGTTTTATAATAAATATATCCCAAAACGACAAATGAGTAATATGTTTCTATATAGCTGAATTGAACTGTTGTCATCATTCTTAAGCAAATCGTAATTATTACATTCTTGTAAGGGCAAATAGTTACACTCGTATTCTTAGATTTATTGAAGTGTAGTTATACAAATCAAAGATTTTATAATAAATATATCCCAAAAACGACAAATATGTAACATGTGTTCTATATAGCTGAATTGAACTGTTGTCATCATTCTTAAGCAAATCGTACTTATTACATTCTTGTAAGGACAATTAGTTACACTCGTACTTCTTAGATTTTTTGAAGTGTAGTTATACAAATCAAAGATTTTATAATAAATATATCCCAAAAACGACAAATATGTAACATGTGTTCTATATAGCTGAATTGAACTGTTGTCATCATTCTTAAGCAAATCGTAGTTATTACATTCTTGTAAGGACATTAGTTACTTTCGAACTTGTTGGAAGTATTAAGTGTAGGATACAACTCAAAAGTAATATAATAAATATATCCCAAAAACGACAAATGAGTTACATGTGTTCTAATTAGATGAATTGAACTGTTGTCATCATTCTTAAGCAAATCGTAGTTATTACATTCTTTAGGACAATTGTTTACATGAGTACATCTTAGAGGTATTGAATTGTAGGCATATCACTCAAAAGTTTTGTAATAATTACAACCCAAAAACGACAAATGAGTAACATGTGTTCTATATAGCAGAATTGAACTGTTTTCATCATTCTTAAGAAAATGTAAGTTATCACATTCTTTAGGACAATTAGTTTCATGCGTTCTTCTTAGAAGTATTGTGGTGTTAGGCATACCATCATAAGTTTTATAATAAATAATCCCAAAAAAGAAAATGAGTAATATGTGTTCTATATAGCTGAATTGAACTGTTGTAATCATTCTTAAGAAATCGTATTTATTACATTCTTTAAGGACAATTAGTTACATCGTACTTCTTAGAAGTATTGAAGTGTAGTTATACAATCAAAGATTTTATAATAAATATATCCCAAAACGACAAATGTAACATGTGTTCTATATAGCTGAATTGAACTGTTGTCATCATTCTTAAGCAAATCGTAGTTATTTACATTCTTGTAAGGACAATTAGTTACTTGCGAACTTGTTGGATGTATTGAAGTGTAGGTATAAATCAAAAGTAATATAATAAATATATCCCAAAAACGACAAATAGTAACATGTGTTCTAATTACTGAATTGAACTGTTGTCATCATTCTTAAGCAAATCGTAGTTATTACATTCTTTAACGACAATTATTTCATGCGTTTTCTAGAAGTATTGAACTGCAGGCATACCAGTCATAAGTTTTATAATAAAATATCCCAAGAACGACAAATGAGTAATATGTGTTCTATATAGCTGATTGAACTGTTGTACATCATTCTTAAGAAAATCGTAATTATTACATTCTTGTAAGGACAATTAGTTACACTCGTACTTCTTAGAAGTATTGAAGTGTAGTATACAAATCAAAGATTTTATAATAAATATATCCCAAAAACGACAAATATGTAACATGTGTTCTATATAGCTGAATTGAACTGTTGTCATCATTCTTAAGCAAATCGTAGATATTACATTCTTGTAAGGACAATTAGTTACTTGCGAACTTGTTGAAGTATTGAAGTGTAGGTATACAACTCAAAAGTAATATAATAAATATATCCCAAAAACGACAAATTAGTAACAAGTGTTCTATATAGCTGAATTGAACTGTTTCATCATTCTTAAGCAAATGTAGTTATCACATTCTTTATGGACAATTAGTTTCATGCGTTCTTCTTAGAAGTATTGAGGTGAGGCATACAGTCATAAGTTTTGTAATAAATATATCCCAAAAACGACAAATGAGTAATATGTGTTCTATATAGCTGAATTGAACTGTTGTAATCATTCTTCAAAATATGTAATTATTACATTCTTGTAAGGACAATTAGTTACACTCGTACTTCTTAGAAGTATTGAAGTTAAGTTATACAAATCAAAGTTTTATAATAAATATATCCCAAAAACGACAAATGTGTAACATGTGTTCTATATAGCTGAATTGAACTGTTGTCATCATTCTTAAGCAAATCGTAGTTATTACATTCTTGTAAGGACATTAGTTACTTCGACTTTTGAAGTATTAAGTGTAGGTATACAACTCAAAAGTATATAATAATATATCCCAAAAACGACAAATGAGTAACATGTGTTCTATTAGCTGAATTGAACTGTTGTCATCATTCTTAAGCAAATCGTAGTTATTACATTTGTTAGGACAATTAGTTTACATGGTACTTCTTAGAGGTATTGAATGTAGGCATACACTCAAAAGTTTTAATAAATTATCAAAAACGACAAATGAGTAACATGTGTTCTATATAGTTGAATTGAACTGTTTCATCATTCTTAAGCAAATGTAGTTATACATTCTTGTAAGGACAATTGTTACATGCGTTCTTCTTAGAAGTATTGAGTGTAGGATACCAGTCAAAATTTTGTATAAAATATATCCTAAAAACGACAAATATGTAACATGTGTTCTATATAGCTGAATTAAACTGTTGTCATCATCCTTAAGCAAATCGTACTTATTACATTCTTGTAAGGACAATTAGTTACACTCGTATTTCTTAGATTTATTGAAGTGTAGTTATACAAATCAAAGATTTTATAATAAATATATGCCAAAAACGACAAATATGTAACATGTGTTCTATATAGCTGAATTGAACTGTTGTCATCATTCTTAAGCAAATCGTAATTATTAAATCTTGTAAGGACAATTTGTTACACTCGTACTTCTTAGAAGTATTGAAGTGAAGTTATACAAATCAAAATTTTTATAATAAATATATCCCAAAAACGACAAATGAGTAACATGTGTTCTATATATCTGAATTGAACTGTTGTCATCATTCTTAAGCAAATCGTAGTTATTACATTCTTGTAAGGACAATTAGTTACTTGCGAACTTGGAAGTATTGAAGTGTTGGCATACAACTTAAAAGTAATATAATAAATATATCCCAAAAACGAAAAATTTGTAACAAGTGATCTATATAGCTGAATTGAACTGTTTTCATCATTCTTAAGCAAATTGTAGTTATCACATGCTTTATGGACAATTAGTTTAATTTGTTCTTCTTAGAAGTATTGTGGTGCAGGCATACCAGTCATAAGTTTTATAATAAATATATCCCAAAAAGGACAAATGAGTAATATGTGTTCTATATAGCTGAATTGAACTGTTGTCATTATTCTTAAGCAAATCGTAATTATTACATTCTTGTAAGGACAATTAGTTACTCTCGTACTTCTTAGAAGTATTGAAGTGTAGTTATACAAATCAAAGATTTTATAATAAATATATCCCAAAAACGACAAATATGTAACATGTGTTCTATATAGCTGAATTGAACTGTTGTCATCATTCTTTAGCAAATCGTAGATATTACATTCTTGTAACACATGTTACAAATTTTTCGTTTTTGGATATATTATTATAACTTTTGATTTGGTATAACTACACTTCAATACTTCTAAGAAGTACGAAGTGTAACTAATTGTCCTTACAAGAATGTAATAATTACGATTTTTTAAGAATGATAACAGTTCAATTCAGCTATATAGAACACATATTACTCATTTGTCGTTTTTGGGATATATTTATTATAAAACTTATGACTGGTATGCCTGCACCACAATACTTCTAAGAAGAACGAATGAAACTAATTGTCCATAAAGATGTGAAACTACAATTTGCTTAAGAATGATGAAACAGTTCAATTCAGCTATATAGAACACATGTTACTATTTTGTCGTTTTTGGGATATATATTTATTATATTACTTTTGAGTTGTTATGCCTACACTTCAATACTTCCAGATGTTGCAAGTAAACTAATTGTCCTTACAAGAATGTAATAACTACGATTTGCTTAAGAATGATGACAAACAGTTCAATTCAGCTAATATAGAACACATGTTACTCATTTGTCGTTTTTGGGATATATTTATTATAAAACTTTTGATTGTATAACTACACTTCAATACTTCTAAGAAGTCGAGAGTAACTAATTGTCCTTACAAGAATGTAATAATTACGATTTGCTTAAGAATGATGACAACAGTTCAATTCAGCTATATAGAACACATGTTACATATTTGTCGTTTTTGGGATATATTATTATAAAATCTTTGATTTGTATAACTACACTTCAATAAAACTAAGAATACGAGTGTAACTATTTGTCCTTACAAGAATGTAATAATTACGATTTGCTTAAAATTGATGACAACAGTTTTAATTCAGCTATATAGAACACATATTTATTCATTTGTCGTTCTTGGGTAATATTTATTATAAAACTTATGATGGTATGCCCGCAGTTCAATACTCTAAGAAGAACGCATGTAAATAATTGTCCTTACAAGAATGTAATAAAATACGATTTTCTTAAGAATGTGACAACAGTTCAATTCAGGTAATTAGAACACATGTATAATTTTTCGTTTTTGGGATTATTTTTTTTACTTTTGAGTTTTAACCTACACTTCAATATTCCAACGTTCGCAAGTAAATAATTGGGCCTACAAGAATGTAAATTACGATTTGCTAAGAATGATGAAAACCGTTCATTCAGTAATAGAAAAACTGTTTAGATTTTTCGTTTTTGGGGTATATTTTATAAATCTTTGATTTGTTTAAATACACTTCAAAACTTCTAAAAAGGACGAGTGTAACTAATTGTCCTTTCAAGAATGTAATAATTACGATTTTCTTAAGAATGTTACAAAGATGTTTGAAACATTTAATTAACTTTTGGGTTTAATTAAAAAATTAATTTGAATGTAACATTTAAAAAAATTCCTAAGAAGTATTAATAAGTTTTTAAAAAAAGAAAAATTCAAATTATTTGGGGAAATTTACATTTTTGTTGGGTAATTATTAATTTTTTTTTGGGGTTTTATTACAAAAACTTTTGATGGTAAGCCTGACCCAAAAATTTAAAGAAGATAAACTTTTAAAAAAAAAGTTATTAGAAACACATTTTCTTTGATTTTAAAAAAATTTTTATTATAAAATTCTTAAAATTTTTTTTGGAATAATTATTAATTTTTAAATACATTATCTTCAAATTAAGTTAATTCCTTAAAGAAAATATTACATTTTTGAATTATAAACTTATCAGTATTGACACAATTAAAGCTTTTTATTTTAAAATTTTTTTTAAAAACATTAATCCTAAAACAGTACTATTTCTTGGATTAATTTTTTTTTAGTGTTACACATTCAATCAAATTAAAATTTAATGTCTTGGGAATTTTAAATAAACTTTGCTGATGCTCCGTTCAACCAAAGAACCAGAATATTGTCGTTTGAATTATAATAATTTGTTAAAAAAAACATTATTCAGGTAAGAACAATGTTAAATTTTTTTTTGGTAATTATTAACTTTAATTTTATAAACCATATCCGTTGCTTTAATTTTTAAAATGAAAGTTGCTTAAAGAGCAAAGCATTCACTAATGCAAAATGTATATTTTTTGGGTATAATTTAAACTTATATAACTACATTTTTTGAATTTATTAATATTTTTAAAATTATAATCTTCAAAAATTTTCAATTTCCCTTTAAAAATAAATTATTTTTTGGAATTATATCTTTTGGGTTTAAAAATTTAGAAACCTAATATTTAAAAATGAACAAAATTTTAAGAATGATGAAAGTTCAATTCTCATATAAACGTTACTATTTTCGTTTTGGAATTTAAAACTTTGATGATACCAATTTATATCTAAGATAATGAAAATTGTCCTACAAAATAAACGTTTTAAGATGATGCACAGTTAATCCTATTGAAACATGTAATTTGTTTTTTTTTTTTTTTATTATTTTTAATTGTACTAATTCTTCCCAAAGGAATAATAAATTCTAAGATGTAAATCATTTTTAAGAATATAAAGTTTTTGTATATGAAACTTCTATTTCTTTGGTAATTAATTTTAAAATTTGATTTAAAAACTTATAATTAAAAATTAAAACTTTTCTTTAAAAGTATAACTTTTTAAATATAAAATTTATTGTAATAAAATTAAATTTTTTTTTGGGTAAATTTTATAATCTTTGTTGATAACACATAATAACTAAAATAATTAAATATTGCTTCAAATTATTAATAACTAGAATTGCCATTCATACTTTAAAAAAACCCCCCCGCATGTAAATAATTGTCGTTACAAGAATGTAATAACTACGATTTGCTAAGAATGATGACAACAGTCAATTCAGCTATTAGAACACATGTTACTCATTTGTCGTTTTTGGGATATATTTATTATATACTTTTGGTTGTATACCAACACTTCAATACTTCCAACAAGTTCGCAAGTAACTAATTGTCCTTACAAGAATGTAATAACTACGATTTGCTTAAGAATGATGACAACAGTTAATTCAGCTATATAGAACACATATTACTCATTTGTCGTTTTATGATATATTTATTATAAAACTTATGACTGGTGTGCCTGCACCACAATACTTCTAAGAAGAACGCATGAAAACGAATTGTCCATAAAGAATGTGATAACTACAATTTGCTTAAGAATGATGAAAACAGTTCAATTCAACTAATATAGAACACATGTTACATCATTTGTCGTTTTTGGGATATATTTATTATAAAACTTTGATTGTATCTCACTCAATACTTCTAAGAAGTACGAAGTGTAAACTAATTGTCCTTACAAGAATGTAATAACTTACGATTTTGCTTAGAATGATGACAACAATTAATTCAGCTATATAGAACACATGTTACTATTTGTCGTTTTTGGGATATATTTTATTTAAATTTTGATTGTTACTCACAATATTCAAGAGCGATGAACTATTTTTCTTACAAGAATGTAATAACTACAATTTGCTTAAGAATGATGAAACAGTTCATTCAGCTATTATAGAACACTTGTTACAATTTGTCGTTTTTGGGATATATTTATTATAAACTTTGATTTGTATAACTCACTTCAATACTTCAGAAGTTCGAGAGTAACTAATGTCCTTACAAGAATGTAATAATTACGATTTTCTTAAGAATGATGACAACAGTTCAATTCAGCTATATAGAACACATTTATCATTTGTCGTTTTTGGATATATTTATTATAAAACTTTGATTTGTATCCCCACCATATACTCTAAGAAGAAAAATTAAACTATTTTTCCTTTAAAAAATGTATAATTTCGATTTCTTAAGAATGATGACAACATTAATTCAGCTATATAGAACACATGTTACTAAATTTTTCGTTTTGGGATTATTTTTTATAACTTTTTGAGTTGTTTATATACACTTCAATACTTTAAATTACGCAAGTTTAAATAATTGTCCTTACAAGAATGTAATATCTACGATTTTCTTAAAAAGATAACCCAAAAGTTTCAATTCAGCTATATAGAAACATAGTTACTCATTTTTCGTTTTTGGGATATTTATTATAAAACTTTGATGGTATCCTCATTTTAATACTTCTAAAAGACGCAGTAAAATTGTCTTACAAGAATGTAATAACTACGATTTGCTTAAGAAAGATGACAACAGTTCAAATTTAGCTAATTTGAACACATGTTACCATTTGTCGTTTTTGGGGTTATATTTATTAAAACTTTTTATTTGTATAAACACTTCAATACTTCCAAATTCGAGGGAACTAATTTTTCCTTACAAAAATGTAATAATACGATTTGCTTAAGAATGTTAAAAAAGTTTAATTCGCTATATAGAACACATATTACTCATTTGTCGTTTTTGATATATTTATTATAAAACTTATGACTGGTTGCTGCACCACAATACTTCTAAGAGAAATGAAACAATTGTCCATAAAGAATGTGATAACTACATTTGCTTAAGAATGATGAAAACAGTTCAATTCAACTATTTAGAAAAACATGTTACTCATTTGTCGTTTTTGGGTTGTAATTATTACAAAATTTTGAGTGATATGCCTACAATTCAATACCTCTAAGATGTACCATGTAAACAATGTCCTAACAAGAATGTAATAACTACGATTTGCTTAAGAATGATGGGCAACAGTTTAATTCAGCTAATTTGAACACATGTTATCATTTGTCGTTTTTGGGATTAAAATTATTTATTACTTTTGAGTTTTATACCTACACTTAATACTTCCAACAAGTTCGGTAACAAATTTTCCCCTTTCAAGAAAGTAATAAATACATTTGTTTAAAAATGATGACAACAGTTCAATTCGCATATAGAACACATTTACCATTTTTCGTTTTGGGATATATTTAATATAAAACTTTGATTTTTTTCTTAAATTTAAAACTTCAAGAAGGCATTAAAAAATTGTCCTTTAAAAAATGTAAAAATTTCATTTTTTGGGGAAGATTAAACAGTTTAATTCAGTATATAGAACACATTTACCATTTGTGTTTTTGGGGGTTTTTTTTAAAAAACTTTTTATGGTATGTCCCCTTTTTTCAAAAAAACCAAAACCCTTTTTAAAAAAAATTTTCCTAAAAGAAAAGAAAAACTACAATTTGCTTAAAAATGATGAAAACAGTTCAAATTTAGCTATATAGAACACTTGTTACTAATTTTTCGTTTTTGGGGAAAATTTATTTTTTACTTTTGATTTTTATACCCATTAATACTTCCAACAAATTCCCCAAAATAACTAAGTCCTTACAAAATTAAAACTACATTTGCTTAAGAATGATGACAACAGTTCAATTTACTATATAGAACACATGTTACAATTTTTCGTTTTGGGGTTATTTATTATAAAATTTGTTTGTATAACTCATTCAATACTTCTAAGAAGACAGTGTAACAAAAAAGTCCCTTTCAAAATGTAATAATTTCGATTTTCTTAAAAATGATTACAACATTTAAATCGCTATATGAAACTTTACTCATTTGTCGTTTTGGGATATTTTTTTTTATAAAACTTATGACTGGATCCGCCCCCAAAAATTCTAAGAAGAACGATGAAATAATTGTCTTAAAGAAAAGTAATAACTACGATTTGCTTAAGAAAGAGACAACATTTAATTTAGTAATTTGACACATGTTACTAATTTTTCGTTTTTGGGGTAATTTTTTATATTACTTTTTTAATTTTTTACCTAACTTCAATACTCCAAAAAAGTTCGCAAGTAAAAAAATTGTCCTTAAAGAATGTAAAACTACGATTTTCTTAAGAATGATACAACGTTCAATTCACTAATGAACACTGTAAATTTGTCGTTTTTGGGATATATTTATTTTTAAAAACTTTGATTTGTAAAACTCATTAATACTTCTAAGAAATACGAGTGTAACAATTTTCCTTAAAAGAATGTAATAATTGATTTTCTTAAGAATGTTACAAAGTTCAATTCGCTATATAAACAAAATTTTCTCATTTTCTTTTTGGGGTTTTTATTATAAAAAATTTTTGACTGGGATCCTCACCACAATATTCTAAGAAAACGCTGAAAAAATAATTGTCCAAAGAATGTGAAAACAATTTTTTTTAAGAATTTTTATGAAAAAACAGTTCAATTTTCCCATATGAACACTGTTTCCATTTTCGTTTTTGGGTTTAAATTTTAAAAAATTTTGAGTGTATGCCACATTCAAATACCTCAAGTTCCAGTAAAAAAATTGTCCCCAAAAAGAATGTAATAACTACGATTTGTTAAGAATGATGCAACAGTTCAATTTACTAATTTGAAACATTATCATTTTCGTTTTTGGATTATTTATTAATGCAACAGTTCAAAAAGCTATATAGAACACATTTCAATTTGTCGTTTTTGGGATATATTTATTATAAAACCCTTTTATTTGTAAAAAACTTTTTCAATACTTCTAAAGAAATACGGTGTAACAAATTGTCCTTAAAGAATGAATAATTACGATTTGCTTAAGAATGATAAACAGTTCAATTCAGTATTTAGAAAACATGTTTTTATTTGTCGTTTTTGGGATATATTTATTATAAAATCTTTGTTTTTATAACTACACTTCAATAAATTAAGATAGAGTGACTATTTGTCCTTAAAGAAAGTAATAATTACGATTTGTTAAGATGATGACAAAAAATTCAATTCAGCTATTAGAAACTATTATCATTTTTTCGTTCTTTGGGTATATTTATTATAAAAATTTGACTGGATGCTGCGTTCAAAACTTCTAAGAAGAACGCATGTAAATAATTGTCTTACAAGAATGTAATAACTACGATTTGTTAAGAAAGATGAAACAGTTAATTCAGAATTTTAACCATGTTACTAATTTGTCGTTTTTGGGGGTATATTTTTTTTATTATTTTTTTGGGTTTATACCTACACTTCAATACTCCCCAAGTTTGCAAGTAAAAATTGTCCCTTCAAAAATTAATAAAAACGATTTGCTTAAGAAGATGAAAACGTTCAATTCAGTATATAGAACACATGTTAAATTTTTTTCGTTTTTTGGTTTTTATTTCCTGGTTTTTTTTCTTCCTTTTTTTTGGTTTTGGTGTACTTTTTTTTTCGTGTTTTCGTTTTTGTGTTCCGTTTTAAATTTGGGGTTTGCCTTTCTCTTTGTCGTTTTTGGGATTTTTTTTTAAAAAACTTTGTGGGATCTCACCCAATACTTCTAAGAAGAAAAGAAGAAAAATAATTGTCCTAAAAAATGTATAATACGATTTTTTAGAAAAGATAAACTGTTATTCACTTATAGAAAAAATTACCTTTGTCTTTTTGGGTTTAATTTTTTAAAAAATTTTGATGTATGCCTACAATTAATCTTAAGAGACGCATTAAACAATTGTCCTTTAAAAAAAAGTTTAAAATCATTTGCTAAGAAAGATGAAAAACAATTTAATTCGTTATAGAAAAAAATGTTACTTTTGTCGTTTTTGGGATATATTTATTTTTAACTTTTTTATTGTTTCTACACTTAAAATTAAGGTTCGATGTAACTTTTTGTCCTTCAAGAATGTAATAATCGATTTTTTTCTTAAGAATGTGACAACAGTTCAAATTTAGCTAATGAAACCCTTTACCCTTGTCGTTTTTTTGGGTATATTTATTTAAAATTTATGGGATTCCCCCAAACTTCTAAGAAGAAAGATTAAAAATTGCCCCAAAAGAATGTAAATCAAATTCTTAAGGGGAAAGATAAAAAGTTCAATTCGCTATATAGAAACATTTATCATTTGTCGTTTTTTTGGGGTTTTTTTTAAAAACTTTGATGTTGCCCAAACAATACCCCAAAAAGACCATTAAACAATTGTCCTAAAGAAAGTAAAAAATCGATTTGCTTAAGAATGATGAAACATTAATTCAGTAATTTGAACACATGTTATAAATTTGTCGTTTTTTTGGGGTATATTTATTTTTCTTTTGAGTTGTTTCCTACACTTAAACTTCCAACAAATTCGAAGAACTAATGTCCCTTACAAGAATGTAATAATTTCGATTTGCCTAGAATGATGACAACAGTTTAATTTGTATATGAACAATGTTACCAAATTTTTCGTTTTTGGGATATATTTATTATAAAACTTTTATTTGATAAATTCCTTCAATACTTCTAAGAAGTAGGGTAACAAAATTTTCCCTTTCAAAAATGTAATAATTTCGTTTTTTTTTAAAAATATTACAACATTTTAAATTTGTTTATAGACACATATTACTCATTTGTCTTTTTGGGATAATTTATTATAAAACTTTTGGTTGCCTGCCCACAATATTTAAAAAAAACAATAAATAAAAGTCCAAAAGCATGTGAAAATACATTTGCTTAAGAAAGATGAAACATTTAATTCGCTTTTTAGGGCACTGTTACCCTTTTTCGTTTTTTTGGGTATATTTTTATATTACTTTTAGTTGTATCCAAACTTCAATACTTCCCAAATTCCAAGACAAAAATTTTCCTTTAAAAATGTAATAACTCGATTTGCTTAAGAATGTAAAAAACAGTTTAAATTTAGTTAAAAAGAAAATTACTCATTGTCGTTTTTGGGGTTATTTATTATAAAAAATTTGATGGTACCCCCACCCAATACTTTTAAGAAGAAGATGAAAAAAAATTGTCCTTAAGAAATTATAAATACTTTGCTTAAGAATGATGAAAAGTTCAAATTTAGTATATAAACACAATAATAATTGTCGTTTTTGGGATATTTTTATTAAAAATTTTTGATGGGATCTCCCCCAAAATTTAAAAAGAACGTGAAAAATAATTGTCTTAAGATGTATAATACAAATTTTCTTAAGAAGATGAAAACAGTTAATTCAGCTTATAGAACATTTTTACAATTTTTCGTTTTTGGGGTTATTTATTTAAAACTTTTATTGTATAACATTCATACTTCCAAGTTCGAAATAACTAATTGTCTTACAAAAATGTTTAATCGATTTCTTAGAATGAAAACCGTTCAATTCAGCTATATAGAAAAACATTTCTATTTTTGTTTTTGGGTTAATTTTTTAAAAAAATTTGATTTTTAAATTCCTTAAAACTTCTAAGAGACGATGTAACAAAATTTTCCTTACAAAAAGTATTTTTTACGATTTGCTAAAATGATTTACAACTTTAAATTTAGTATATAGAAACACATGTTTTTCTTTTGTCGTTTTTGGGATTATTTTTTTTAAAATCTTTGATTTTATAAAAAACACTTCAATATTTAAGAAAAGAGTGTAACTAATTTTTCTTACAAGATGTAATAAAAACGATTTTCTTAAGAATGATTAAACAGTTTTAATTCAGTATTAGAAAATATTATCATTTATTTTTTTTGGGTTATTTTTTATAAAACTTTTTTGACTGGTATGTGCAACCCCAAAACTTCTAAAAAGAACGCATGAAAATAATTGTCCTAAAGAATGTAAAAACTCATTTCTTAAGAATGATGAAAAACAGTTAATTCAGCTTAAAAGAACATGTTACTATTTGTCGTTTTTGGGGTTTAAATTATTAAAAACTTTTGAGTGAACCACAATTCAATACCCTTAAAATGTTCCAGTAAAAAATGTCCTAAAAAAAATTAAAAACTACGTTTGCTTTGAATGTGACAACAGTTAATTAGTAATTAGAACACATTAAATATTTTTCGTTTTTTGGGGGAATTTTATAAAAACTTTTGAGTTTTTTACCACACTTAAATTTAAAAGTTTTAAAGAAAAAATTTCCTTTTAAAAAAATGTAAAAACACATTTGCTTAAAAATGATGACAACGTTCAAATTCCCATATAAACAAGTTACTATTTGTCGTTTTTGGGTTTTTAAAATAAAATTTTGATTTTTAAACTACATTAAAAAATTAAGAAAGTACTGTAAAAAATTGTCCCAAGAAGAATAATACGATTTTGTTAAGAATGTGAACAGTTCAATTTAGCTATTAGAAAAAAATTACTCATTTGTGTTTTGGGATATATTTTTATAAAAAAAAATTTATGGTTCCCCATTAAATTCAAAAGCGATTAAATATGTCTTACAAGAATGTAATAACTACGATTTGCTTAAGAATGATGACAACAGTTTCAATTCAGCTAATTTGAAACACATGTTATCATTTGTGTTTTGGGATATATTTATTATATTACTTTGGTTGTATACCAAAACTTCATACTTCCAACAAGTTTCGCAAGTAACTAATTGTCCCTTTCAAGAATGTAATTAACTACGATTTCCTTAAGGGGAATTGATGACAACAGTTCAATTCAGCTATATAGAAACACATGTTAAATTTGTCGTTTTTGGGATATATTTTTATAAAACCCTTTGATTTGGTATAACTTCACTTCAATTTTTCTAAGAGTACGAGTGTAAAAAATTGTCCTTACAAGAATGTAATAATTACGATTTCTTAAGAATGATTACAAACAGTTAATTCAGCTATATAGAACACATATTACCATTTGTCGTTTTAGGATATATTTATTATAAACTTATGATGGTATGCCCGCAACACAATACTTTTTAAGAAGACGATGGGAAAAATAATTGTCCCTAAAGAAAGTGATAACTACGATTTGTTAAGAATGATGACAACAATTTAATTCAGCTATTAGAACACATGTTATTTATTTGTCGTTTTTGGGATATATTTATTAAACTTTGAGTTGTATACCTTTAAAATTCCCAAAACTTCTAAAAATCGCATGTAACTAATTGTCCTTACAAGATGTAATAACTCGATTTGCTTAAGAATGATGACAACAGTTCATTCAAACTATATAGAAACAATGTTAATATTTGTCGTTTTTGGGATAATTTTTTTATAAAATCTTTGATTTGTATAACTACACTTCAATAATTTTAAGAATACGAGTGTAACTATTTGTCCTTACAAGAATGTAATAATTAGATTTCTAAGATGATGACAACAGTTCAATTCAGCTATATAGAACACATATTACTCATTTGTCGGTTTTGGGATTATTTATTATAAACTTATGACTGTTTATGCCTGCCCCACAATACTTCTAAGAAAGAAAGATAAACTTAATTGGGCCATAAAGAATGTGATAAAATAAAATTTGCTTAAGAATGATTTAAAAACAGTTCAATTCAGCTATATAGAAACATTGTTTACAATTTGTCGTTTTTGGGATATATTTTAATATACTTTTGAGTTGTTTAAACACTTCATACTTCCAAAAGTTCGCAAGTAAAATAAATGTCCTTACAAGAATGTAATAACTACGATTTTCTTAAGAAAGATTACAACATTTAAATTCAGCTATATAGAACACTATTATCATTTGTCGTTTTGGGATATATTTTTATTAAAAACTTATGGGCTGGTATGTGCACCCCATTACTTCTAAGAAGACGAATGAAAAAATAATTGTCCATAAAGAATGGTGATAACTACGATTTGCTTAAGAATGATGCAACAATTTAAATTTAGCTATATAGGACACATGTTACTATTTGTCGTTTTTGGGATATTTTATTTTTTACTTTTGAGTTGTATACCTAAACTTCAAAAACTTCCCAAAAAGTTCGAAGTATCAAAAATTTTCCTTAGGAGAAAGTAATAACTACGATTTGCTTAAGAATGATAACAACAGTTCAATCAGTAAAAAGAAAAACCCTATTTTCATTGTGTTTTTGGGTATATTTATTTTAAAACTTATGATGGTATGCCTGCACACAATACTTCTAGAAGAACGCATGAAAAATAATTGTCAATTAAAAATGTGATAACTTTAAATTTGCTTAAGAAAGTGAAAACGTTCAATTTTAGCTATATAAACAATATTACTAATTTTCGTTTTTTGGGATTTTTTATTATTAAAAAATTATGATGGTTGCTGCACCCCAATACTTCTAAGAAGAAGCCCGAAAAATAATTTCAATAAGAATGTGATCTACAATTTGCTTAAGAATGTGAAAACAGTTCAATTCAGCTATATAGAACATTTTTACAAATTTTTCGTTTTTGGGATATATTTATTATATTACTTTTGAGTTGTATGCACACTTTAATACTTCCCGTTCGCAAGTAATAATTGTCCTTACAAGAATGTAATAATTCGATTTGCTTTAGAAAGATGACAAAAACGTTCAATTCGTATATAGAAAACTGTTTTCATTTTTGTTTTTGGGATATATTATTTAAAACCTTTGATTTGTATAATTACTTCAAAACTTTAAGAAAATCAGGTGTAACAAATTGTCCTTCAAGAATTAATAATTACGATTTGTTTTAAGAATGATGACAAGTTCAATTCAGCTATATAGAAAACATGTTACTTTTGTGTTTTTGGGTATATTTATTTAAAATCTTTGATTGTATAACTACACTTCAAAACTTCTAAGAAGTCGAGTGTAAAAAATTGTCCTTACAAGAAAATTTAATAAATACGATTTTTTAAGAATGTTACAACAGTTCAATTCGCTATATAGAAACATATTATCATTTATCTTTTTTTGGGGTGTATTTATTATAAAATTTATGATGGTAGCCTCACCCCAAAAACTTCTAAGAAAAAAAGCATGAAAAAAAATTGTCCATAAAAAAATGTGAATTTCAATTTTTTTAAGGATGAAAAAAGTTCAATTTTGTATATAGAACAATGTTACTCATTTTTCGTTTTTGGGGTTTTAATTATTTTCAAACTTTTGAGTGTATGCCTACAAATTTAAAACCTCTAAAAAATGTAATTAAACAATTGTCCCAAAAGAATGTAATAACTACGATTTGCTTAAGAAAGATGACAACAGTTCAATTACAATTAGAAAACAGTAAATCATTTGGTTTTTGGGTAATTTATTTATTAT